>VOMN01041998.1:0-12784 GCA_014899125.1 Orchestia grillus
GGAGAAAACATCGTGAAGCTGGAAAGTATACAACGAAGTTTCACGGTAAAGATTCGTGAGGTCCAAGGGTTGGACTACTGGGAACGCCTGAAAGTTCTCCAATTGTATTCCCCCAGCGAAGAAGGGAAAGGTATCTTATAATCTACACGCGGAAAACGATTCATGGATTAGCACCAAACTTCAAAAATGAAACCATAAGGCTGCGAACAAAGCAGCACTCTCTTTTCGGCGAGATGTGTGTTGTGCCAACGTTCAATGCGAGGGCAGCTATCAGCGTACGAACTAGACATGAACCGTCCTTCTCGGTGATGGGACCCAGACTCTTCAACTCTCTGCCAAAAGATCGGAAAGAGTTCGATGGTTCCCCGGACGTCTTCAAGACGAAGCTAGATAACTTTCTACACGCTATCGCTGATAGGCCTCCCCTGCCTCACTATCACCAAACGGCAAAGGGAAACGGTCTCTTTCAACAGCTCGCGGATCTGCGAAGGCTCACCATGCACACAAAGCGGCAGCACTCCTGTGGTCTAGGCGTGATGGCCAAAACATTTCTAAGCATATCTAAGTAAACAAGTAAGATGCATCGTTTATAGATTTCTGTTGTTTCAAGAAAAATCATTTGCACACCAATTTCTTGATTGTGTAGATTCAATTCACTGTTCAATCAAATATGTGATGGAAGGTGAAATAAATTATATTTGTGTCTAGATTGGTTGATTGAAAATATGGATAACCGTTTCCATACGTCAGTTTTTAGAATTAAGACAGAAAGATCCTGGATTGGGCTAAGCTATTTGTAGTTCTTATAAGTTTGTATAGAAATTGAGCATCATCAAAGGGGTACTCATTTAAAGCCACGACGACTAAATTTCTTCCAAGTTTAACTAGTTGCATGCTGAGCTTGAAACACCGAATAAATTTCTTTTTAAGGCTAGTTGTCATACATTCCTTATTAAACGAATCTTAGATTCAGAAGTTTCTGTCCGATATAAGACACAATAGTATTTATGTAACAACTACTTCCAACAACAAATTGTTCATTTATACCATATTCCGGCATTCTGTCAGAACAGCTTCAAGTTCTTAACGACAAAATACTATGATATCCACTTGCATTGACGTTTGGTTTAGAAGTTTTGAATTGAGTCCTTTTTTATTATTGAGAAAGACTGCTCATAGGGAAGCGGCCCTCATTTGTTTTAAATACGGTTGTGCACAATGTGCATCGAAGGACGTCAGTTGCACCGGCCGTGTTTTAGAGCAAAGGATCGGAAGCTTACTACAACACAGGCGCAAGATCAGCACAGCCTCCTCATTCCGTTATTCGTACCCACACTTTCAGCGGTGATTCAAAAGTTACCTGTGACTGCTGTCCATTTCAGGGCGTCGGTCTGGTTTTACAGACATACATATTTTAGAGTCCTTTTATATTTAAAAGTAAGCTGGTACTCAATGACGCATCTAGTTCTTTTTCTTTATCAATTTATAATCATCTGGCAAAACCTGGTTTAAAACATACATTTTTTGTTTATGCATCCTAAGCTATGAAACTTTTATTTTTATAGTCTAATTAATGTAATTGCTTATTTAGTTAGTTTATTGCAGATCTTACTGATGCGTAGAATTTTATTTTCCACTTGAAGTAACATTTATAGTTAATTTGCATTCACATAGTGTAACAGATGCTTTGAAAAAAAAAATGAAACGAAAAAATCTCATATTCCACAACACAGGAGCAAATGACCAACACCTAGCCGAAGATAAATTAAAAATTAAAGACAAGTTAATCCATAAATTCTTGGATTCTAACACAATCGACTTGAAACTTTCATCTGCAATATTCTAGCCCGGAACTATTCCCAGCAAATACGATTTCTCTCATTTGCTATAAATCCCCTAATATTTGCCTTATTATATATATTTCACACCCAGTGAGAAATTGGTCCAATGTCTCCAATGGTTTTCTGCAGTTGCGCGCAGTAGTTTAGGCTCCATTCATCGCAGACAACTGCACCAATAGTCCCGCCTGCAGTGCACCTAGTGAGGCCTCCAGCAGTTCGAGGCAGCAGAAACTACAGGCGCGCCACTGCAGCGCGTGTCCCTGGAAGCCGCTGCTTGTCTGGTGACATATTACTTTATTAACGTACATTGCGTGGTGGCCACTGGTGGCGCGCAGCTGTTCTTTGCCGCCCAGTGAAGTTCATTGTGGGCACTATACCGCAGTGGCAAGCTCGGCCGCTGGGGCAGCGATCTACACCAAAGGCGGACATGACGTTCGCGCTGCGGCGCAACCACTGCCTCGCCCCACTATTGATACTTCTCTGCAATGCATTCGTACTTCAGTAGTACTGCTCAGAATTTTAAATATGGTCAATTGGGCGGTAATAAATTTTTAAAGAGTCTCCTGTATTTAAAGATGGCGGTGTCGTAGTCCTCCAAAAATATGCAAGTTCTCACGGTCTTTCTTTAAATTAATAATGATTTTTCTAACGGAAATCTGGGTTAATATGCTGTTTTTTATTTACCAAAATCTCACACAGATTTTGATAAATCATAGTTGCTGTTTCAAAGACGAGTTCAAATATTTTTTCTCGCTAATTTTGTGGCATAAATTAAGCGTACTTCTGCAGTGTTTCCCGCCCATGACATTGAAGAAACGCATCCCATACCAAATGCATCATCAGCCGTTGGCTCGAGTTTTCAAGTGTTTTCACTGTAGCAGAGCCGCATGTTCAGAGAACCCAGCAATTGGTGAGATCACGATAGCCGAACAAGCAAACGCTGCGGGATCAATTAGGCGTCTCACTGAAATCCCAGCGACCACACCCCCACTTCGAGACCATCATCCTGCCTGTGTGACCACGGCTGTAACTGATACACGGCCCTCGCTCCTTCATTAGGAGGTGTCCATTAAAACGAGCGACACACCGTGAGAGGGACAGTCTTTGCTCAGCCGCATCGGCATTACTCGTTCTCATGTCTAAACTAACATGCCACAACTGCGCCAATGTCATCAACACTCAGGTCTTTTTAGGAGTAATTGCAAACCTCATCTCAGCTGAGAGTTTGGTGTGGACTTAAGGGGGGAGAGATACCAAGCCCTCTTCAGATCAGCGCTCAGAGACTGGTGGACTCTGGAAAAATCAATCAACTAATGGAACATACCGTAGAGAGTGAATTTATTGAGAGTAGGATTGTAAATTTGAATGAAGTATGAGAGTAAAATTTGTATGAACTGTTGGGCATGATGGTTGCTTTAAAAAAATTTTGTTCGTGCTTAGGAAAATATCTTTTAAAAATTATTGAACATGGCTTCATCGATTTCCTGTGAGAAACGGATTAACAACCATTTAAATCTCTTGTAAAATTCTTTAAATCATTGTTATCGTTGCTGCATTAACACCATCGTGTCTTCAGAAAATAATAAATTTGATATGTGAGAAATCTCCATTAATAAGGTTAAATCTCTGTCATGAAAAGCCGTCCGCGTCGCTGGACTTCCATGCACCCTCCGGGACGATGACTTCGAAAGCAGGACTGCAAAACTCAGGTCACCTTTTTCCTTGTATTTTTTCACTTTCTTCGTGATGGCTCTCAGGAAAATGGCAATAAAATTTTATCAGTTTTATGAGGAGCTCGGCGCCCCAGCTGCTACGGTAAGATGGGTCCAATAAGGTACTAGATGTTAAATTGTCGACCCTATAATAATGTTTTTCAATCTTTCTCGCTATTCAAATGTTTCGTTCATGACAAATACAAAGGCAATGCCAGTTCTCAGTCATGAGAATGATTCTACAGAGCCTTTCTCTTTTCCTTTATCGTTATCAACGTCCAGGTGTGTTCCACTTTTACCAGGAACCTCATCAATTTTTTGAGCGTTTGTAAGTGAACTATTAAAAGTTTTCTGTTTTGAAATTCATATCGTTGCATTAGTTCTTCATTCTTAAAGTCTATGTTCTCTTCTCTGAAGCACCGGGAGGAACGTTTTGAACTATTTTATTCACAAAATCCCAATTTCATCTTTCATGCCAGACGGTATTTCATGCACGTTAACAAGCATGAGTTTTTCAGAGACTCTGTCCGAAGCCCTGGTCGTTTGCTGCAGAGCGAGACGTAGAGTCAACATCTCTTCCCTGTTTGCTATCCAATGAAGCATCCATTAGGCCAATAAAAAGCTTTCGGACGACTATTGATTGTTCTGTGTGTCGGTGATCGACAGACTGTCACTGCTTCACTAACTCGTATCATGCGTGAAAATGTTGCAGAAATGACTCTTGGAAGGTCTAAAGAAACGTGATTGCGTTGGTAAGTTTATTGAATGCTTGTATGCCTTCAAGGCAAACCTCTGATACGAATATCAAGATCGTTTTACTCGATTACATTGGTGTCATTCGCATCGTTAAGCTACTAGTATATATTAGAATACACGTATTCAGCGAAACCGTATCTATCTCAGGAAAAATCAGCCAACGCTCTGTTACTTCTTCGGTTCATTCATGAGTCATAGACTGATATCAGAGATTATATACAGCCTGGTTATTTTAAACTGATCTTGAAATGGTAACCCCAAATCTAAGACTACGTGAAGAAGATACTCTAGCCTTACGTCCATAGGGAAAAAATGGAAGTTAAACTACGAGATTAGAGGCACGCAGGGCTACCATTCTACGGCTAATGTTTCCGATTTCAGGCTTCTGTGGGATTATGAACTCTGGTTATTTCAATTGTTACAGCATCTTATTCTAATGTTAATGACCAGAGCTCAGCTCGAGTTAGGCAGTATAATTTTCTAACCAAAAAAGTAAATAGTGAGTAGATTCAAATAAAATGAGATGAATATTAATAACAGAGTAGGCTGCTGCACTTATACAATTATAGTTTCCGATGTGCGTAGTAACCTAATTTTTAGACTGCAATGGTAGCAAATTGAAATGTTCCATAAGTTATACTTTCCTTTAATTGATCATTAAATTTAGTTAAGTTTCTTCCTAATTCACAGACCAATCATTTCTAAAGGAGTATTGCATTTTGCATTTAAAGAAATTCAAACTTGGTACATAAGTAATTTTTACTGCAACGCATAAAAATCACCAGGGACTGATCATTCATTACTTTTGAATAATTTTCAGCGCTTACGAATACTTAGAAATATTACAAATCAAGCAAACATACCAACATCGTACAGAATTGTATTTCTAAGACCGTCAGCGATATAAAACTCCTTTTTATTGCGCGCTTTTTAAATTTTTGAAAGAAGACGGTACACGATGCCCCTGCAAATGCATTTATCGGCCTCCCTCTCCTGCCCCCACCTCCCCATCCCATTCCCCGCTCGGCGAGAGGATCACTAATTAAGGCTAGACGAAGGGGCTGTTATCCGACCCGAGTGCCCAATCGGCGCCCCGGTCGCAGAACAAACTATCACATGTCCTCTAAAGAGCCGGCCGAGCTTGAACTAAGAGCATCATTGGGGCCGCGGTTTTTAGCGGTCGCCCAATACCACACGCTCTTTTCTCTTCTTGTTGACTCGGGTAAACATTCGGTCATGTCCTGGTCCTTATATTGAACTCCTCATTCGGGCTCTTTAACTTACCAAGCAGAGCTTCAGCAGCCACTCCCTGTATTCACGTGCTTCGAATTGCTGCCGTTCACTCAATGCAATGTGAATGAGTTTCGAATTCCACAGATAGCGCTCCTTCTAAAGTAATCCTTCAGAGACCGCCAGCTTGATAACGTGGAGGTGTTGAAAATCACTAACATGCACCAGAACTGTAGCACCATTGACAGTTCGGTCACATTTAATTTAGTCCAGTGGCTACTATGCCGCTAGAGTTATTTGACAGTCGTTAGGTAGACAATCCAGGAGTTGAATGAGCGATCGTCTGGAGGACTTGGAGGACGATTGTCCCTCGCATGTGAGCCAACAGTTTAATTCTGATCATCTTGTTGAACTCAGTAAGAGGTTTTTGCACAACCATTGAGAAGTGCATCTCACCATAGTATTCTGATAAATGTGTGCTCTGCTAATCATACAGTGAACTACCCTTCTAGGACAAAATAAATATTCCAGAATATTACTCACTTTCAAATTGAAATTAGGAGCATTTCTCACCTGTACTTCATATAAACTTTACCAATAAGTAGACCTCTAATTAAATACAACCTTATACACCACATTCTCTTCGCTCAAGTCTGGCAAACACTGGTCAGTGAACGAGCATTAACCTTGTTCTACTACCACTTACGCCGAGGCCTCACGTCAATGTGCCTCTCTAACAAGTCATGAAAATTGATAAAAGTAGTACTCGTGTCAGTCATTTCAAACAGATCTAGAAACACAAAGTAATAAATAATTGCTTACAAAAGCATTTCAAGTTCAATACCGTCTGTACAGCTTTGCAAAAGACGAACTCAACTCATTTTTCCCACAGAGAGGCAGCCGCAGTTTCAAATCCAAAGTGCTCACTTATGAATGAGAATTATCATTTTGTATACGATAAGTAGGGAGAATAGTATCAGGTAGAGTTTGAATTTCTACTTTCTCCTGAAAAAGTCCTTCTTTTGGGTTTTTACATCTACTGTCAAAGTTTGTACCAATAGTTTTCGAACACTCTGTCTATGCCGATTTGTCACAGGTCTTAATAATGACAAATAATGTTTGTAGTTTAACGTACCCTAAAAAATTATTTGATACACAGAAAATTTACGCAATACTGAGGGGAAGCATTTTTTGACTCGATATCAGAAAATTGATATCTGAGAGTTAATTCAAACGTTGCTGAATTCAGTAAAACAAACTGTTCATCATTCATACATCTTGGTTTCACAGAATTTTCCATGAAATCATAGAACTGAAAACTATGCTGTTTAATTAATAACAAGCTAACAGAGTATGAAAAAAGGGTACGTAGATTGTCCAATAAAATACACTCTTGTCCTTCTCTTCTCATTTTTTCCAACGAATCTCGATGATGATAGTGATGGGCTTGGTGATAGACTCCAGGAAGACGAAGACTCATCAAAAACGGAAACGAAGCATGAAAGTCGGTACAACCCATGCATGACGGGGGACTGATGCTGGAGCTGCAATGGATGACGAGCGCGACGCATGCGCGCTAGAGTAAGTGTCTCAAACACTTCTGAACTAGGCATATCGAAAATGAAAGAAATATTCCTTAAATACAGTATGAAATGCACCCCTATGTTAATATTCAATTCGTTATGAACTTAAATAAATTACTTGGAGTACTGATATATGTATAAAATTGTAACGACTATAAATATACCTTGTACATGACAATTCCTAGGCACTAATGTGGTAAATCCTGACTCGCTACAACAATTGTGAGCACGGGTTCAGAATCAGCATAATCGATTCCTCCTGCAGATTAGCGCAGCATCATTGGTCTGAGTAGCAGCTTGAATTATCGAACAGATCTTATGATATCAATGTTGAAAACTTGTATTGTAAGGAAAAATTAAATGCAAAGGAGAGACAATATTATGAGCATTTATTCGGAATCAATCATTTGTGGAATCTAACTGTAAACTATTTTGTAATGTGAATTATATGCAACCCTGTATCCAATGATTAACTGATTACACATATGTACAACTGAGTGCCAATAAAAAATCATTGTTGAAAACTTTTGAGTCTCTAAAATATTGAGTTTCAAGCTAAGATTCAGTATTATTTTAACTGATAATTTTCCCCTGTTTTTACATCTCTGTTAAGTAACAACTCAATGTTTTGTTCAAATTTCTATCTCTTTCCTCTTAAGATTGTTTTAATTCATTTATATATCTGATTCTAAAGCTTCATATTTTTCTCTCTGATTTGCATTCCTCTCGGTTTGCACAGGAAGAAGCCTTGTTCCTATCTGTATTACCGATGTGTATTTAAGTATTCGCAGAGACGTCGCTGACACTTATTTTAATTTCAAGTTTCATTGAATAACTGGCCTATATAGCTCGGCCATTAAATTAATATCTTTAATGCAGCGAGTCTACGTCTTAATCGGAGTAAGTGAAATTTCATTCAATTTTGTGCTCAAGTTTGTTGACTCTAAGTCCGTACGATTTTATTACTTTTTGGCTTTGCATCACGAACAAATTATGTCGCATCAACTTCCATGCACGCGTACGATTACCACATGCTGCGCATAAGATTTTTTTATTTGTATCATGATAGCGAGCGATAAGGCAACCCTTGAGCGCTGTACGTCCAAACCTTCAATAATACAGCACGTACATTTACAGTAGAAGAAAATTCTAAGCTGAACAATAACCGTGTTAGTAGAGCTCTCCATTGTAAAAATAACAGCTCTCTTACTAAATGACCAGTCTACATAGTGTTGACGTAGTTTTGCCTCGAAATTTTCCCCCAATAATCTGGCGAGCACAACCAGACAACAATGGCCAGAGGGCATCGGCTGCTGGTCGCTCCATCACAGCCCCTACAACACCGCCTTAAACTGACACAAAAGCGGTGGGCGCCACAAGTTTCGCCAAATGGACTTCTTTTGTGAATTACAGCAAAAGTCTCACCTAAAAAGGAAGTGATACATTATTAACGAGCAACGAGACCGAAAATCAGATTATCGCTCAGTATTTGTGGGCTTGTTGGAAAGCTATAATTCTTGTATTTTATTGGCTTCTACCTTCATTGTATAATTTCTTAGACATTGGGTTTTATTGATCGTTACGAGGATCAGTGCTCTCCTCTTATGGGCTATCAACTTTTTTAGGAAATTTGCTCACGACATATGAATTAGCATTTAAACGTAGGTTTAAGTTTGGAGCTTACAGAGATAATTTTTTCAAACAATGTTAACATGGAGAAGTAAAAAAGGCTGACAATCCTTACCATCTTCGTGAAAACGTTCGCAAGCATCGAAGTTTTCTATGTACAACAATCTTGGTTCAACTGTTAACTTCCAATAGCACGCTGTAAATAATTCAATAGTACTGAAGTGACGAAACCGAAAATAGGAATATATATCTCCCACGACATTTGGTTATCTATTAATTACAGTAGATTTAATTAAATTTCGAGGTGTATAATACCCACGTATAAATAGCATATAACATAAAAATTCATTTCATCAAAAGGTCTAGTAATGTAAAAGTTAATATTATTCTGAAAGTGTGAAAACTATGATCGAAGAAATGAATCGTAGCCTTGTTCTTTGACCTGTTGTCAGATCCTTGTTCTTAATTTCCGCAGTAAAAATTTGTTTTTAATTTTTTAAAGCAATAAAATTGCGTGTTTAACGATTTGGTTGCAGGTAGGGGTCTTAAAAAATGAATGAAAAATAGGTTTACAGTCAAAAATAATTAAATCATGCGATGGTCTAAAAATCGCATAAATGGACGGTTTTC
Source organism: Orchestia grillus (assembly GCA_014899125.1). NCBI lineage: Eukaryota > Metazoa > Arthropoda > Malacostraca > Amphipoda > Talitridae > Orchestia > Orchestia grillus. Next base: position 9,382 of record VOMN01041998.1, read on the forward strand.
ACATGCAGATGCAGGGCTGCAATTTGACATTACGCTGGCCGCTGTTCTTAAAGCTGTCATTTTTTCCTCAATATCGTACGGAAGACTGTGTTGTACGCTAGTATTACCTCCTTATATCAGGGGCGCAGCAGGTCAAAGTACGTGTATTACTGTTCTTACAGAGCGAAAGACTTTCCAGTTGTTCAGCTTTCAGTGTCTTATTGTCATTTCGTCGATTGTAAGCAAGAATGTAAGCTCTGGCTTTTATGGACGAGCTTTAGTTTAGTTAAGAGACGAATCTTCCTCTTATGGTAGATAAGACTGTCGGTAAGGCTCTGTATCTGATCTAAATATCATGCCATTAAAACTCAAAAACGAAAATTAGATTAAGAACAATTCATAAAGCATTCAAGATCTATTTCCTGCGCTTTCAACAGTGACGTTTTTAAGGTCATAAAAAAAGATCAACTTCCCATTTCTTCATAACACAGTTGCGATTTTGAACAATTTATTTTCAGGATATTGTCCTACGCGCTGATAGTTACCAATTGCTGCTGAATGCAATTTTCAAACCGAAAATACGAATCGTAAAAGTTTTCCGATATTTACATAGAGCCAATTGAAAGGAAAAGTGTGTTCTCAACCAATAGGATTTTACTTGGAACGAAGAATCCAACTGGTCGACACTGCCTTCAGACTTTGTTTGGAATTGGAAAGACTGTCTCACAGAATTATGGGTGGCACGTTTGAATTTAGAAATCAGTAAACATCTCAAAACTGGAATGAGAGCAGTAAATTTATTCGAAGCAGTACACAATTCACTTTTTATCCTAGTATGACATATAACCTTCGAACAGCACCAATTCTGGCGTTGGCTTTCTTGTCATAATGATGACCTTCTCAGCAATCAGGTCACTTGGGAGCAATTTACATCGAAATGCAGAAGTTTCTTCGTGAAAATTCTGTAAATTATATCCATTAGAACTATTTTGTATGCATATTCAATGTGTAGAACAAGCCAATAAATTTTTAATATTATATCGAGGTTATAAATTTCTTTCTAAATTTTAGACAACAATGTATATTATTCTGACAATAGCCTACGAAGATACGTTCGAGAAATCCCACGTTGCTCAACCAAAATATCATCAATAAAAACTTATAAACTTAAATTCGCATTTGGGTTTATCTAACATAATTTACACGAAAAACTTACTTATTTTACAGGTTGAATGCATCTGAAAAGTGTAGTTGTTTTTACTTAGTAATCGGAAAATAGTCGAAAGGTTTAAAAAAAAAATCATGTCAGGTCAGTGAAGGAAATGAAGGGTACCTGAACATTTAGCTGACCCTTGAAATCTGACGAGAGACATCACTCCAAAGCTAGTGTTGAACCGTGAAAAATTACTGTCATACGCAAATCAAATATCCTGCGAATAATTCATCCTACTCGCACAAATTTCACTATTGAACCAAATTCTGTTTCTATCGTGTTCCTGGTTAAGTTAAAACCATAATTTCCCATTTCTTTGTAACTAAACAAATGGAAAACATGAATGCGGGATCATTGTATTTCTGGTCGGGACGATGGGTTTTCAAATTTGCACGCCCTCAATTCGATGCCTATAATATTATGATACAATTGCAGAGTGTCTGCTGAAAATATCGCCGTATTAAAAATGTTGTAGCCTGTGAACTATTATTGCTAGAAGGCTGCTTGGTGAAAAAAAACTCTGAAAGAGCTAGGCTATCTTAGCAGAACTTTCTACATGAATAATGTGATTTCAAACGTTAACTGAAATTCGCGTTCGGACTGGGCTACACAATTTGAAAATAAAGATGATGGATTATGGTGGTCTATTTTTTGTCAGGTGTTGTAAGTTCTACCAATACTCAAATTTCAGACACGATATTGCTTGGAGAAATCAGACTGAGACTTAAAAGGATGAATGTCTGCAGGCGACCGTGAAACATGGAAGAATTGGAGTGATGGGATCGGGCGCTGTCTGGGTTGAACTGAAACCCAAGCTGATATTTGTTGAAGAGCAGTTGACTGACATTAGTAATGGGCAATATTGTCTAACTTCTCCCACTATTTGAAACCCCTCAAATTGATAAATATGCTTCCTTTTTCAAGAAATAGGGGGCCAAGACATACCAGCAGCGTACCAAATACCTGGATAGAATCGCATGGTATCGTGTCGCTACCATGGGTCGCCCAGAGTCCTGGCATGGATCAAACAGAGCTCTGGAAGTGCTGGGACCGAAAACTTCAAGAGCCCTGCGGCCAAAATCACATCCGTGGCAACGATGATAGAAACAAGATGAAGTGGCAATTATGGATCCGACAATTCAGACAATCACTAGATCAAATCCATGAAAAATCGAATCCAATCACTGAAACTTGCAAATGAAAGATCTGCTTCACACTTTATGTAGGTTTTGCGTGTACTAAGCAAGTGAATTCCGACATTAGATGTGGTTTATTTTTCTGGGCTAAAAACTTATCAAAGGTCGTTTTAAGCGAAGTTTTGCTCTACACGTGAGAAGCTATTTATGTTTTTAGATTTATACCTTCACTATTAGAGGACCATGCTGAGTTCTAGAGTTAAGTGCTGTGGACAGGTGAGATGAAAATAGGATTGTTTTAACGGGTTCCGTACTGATAGAAATAAACGCTTACACTTATGTGTGTACCCCGAGTGCATAAATACTTTACTTTTTAATTATTTTGCAGTTTACCAGTAATAAATGTGTTGTTTTCGTACTAATATAATCAAGCATCATTAATTCGAAAACATATCAATAAAACTGATATTTGATACACATATGCAATATCTCTCGGCGGCGTAAGCTGCTGCCAGTATGCATCTGAAATTGAATTATTTGATGCACCTAATATGCACCAAAGAAAAGAAAATTAGACCCACGTGTATGCGTTTTCTTCAACATTGAACACTCATATCCATAAACTCACTTCATTCATATCTAGTTTGAATATTTCGCTCGGCATCTATAATTTTGGCCGCCCAAGCACAGATATAGCCGTCGAGGCGGTCATTTTCGCTGCCTTTAACGCAGTAATCCCCGTGTGACTCTGTAAGTGAATTCTTCTCAGGAAATATTTAATCATGTGCCAGATAACTCAAGCATTTCTTTTCCACGAACGAGTTGAAGTCGAATCAGTAGATATGGTTGAAAATAAATTTTGAAACTATAGGTCGTAAATGTATAGGAAAAACAAGTTCATTTTACCGAAGCACAGGTCCAACCATATTGCTTTAGTTACCCATTCATAACCTAACATTTTATGTGCTCAGTCAATAAATGCTTATAACAAATTACTTGTACAAGTCGGTTGAATTTGTCTATAAAATTACTACATGCACAAGTGGAGAGACCGAGCGGTGCAGAAATGAGAATT
>VOMN01041999.1:0-19219 GCA_014899125.1 Orchestia grillus
GAATGAAAGGACTTGTAAAACGCCAGGCTTCTGTATTTAAACTAAAATAAAAATTTTAGATGAATATTGTAAAATTCATTGGACAATAACGACAGACAATAACGCGTTCGTTCCTTTTCACCATCACATGAGGTATGGAGTTTTCCTCGTGAAACAGCTGCACAATTACGCCTACTCAAGTCGTCAACGAAGTTGCTCACGGTATAGAAGTGTTGTGCACCGCCGACGTCCCACAAAGCTGGCTGTACTAAACGGTCACCACTCACCTTTTGAGTTGCGCACTGTTCCAAGCAGATGACAGCGAGTCCCACAACGTAGGCTGTACCCCAGTCACCACTCACCTTTGTAGATGCGCACGGTGTCAAACAGATGAAGACGTCCCACAACGCAGGCTGTTCACGGAGAGAAGATCGGACGGCACAAAGTGTGATCAAGTGCTAAACCGAAGATATTTCGACTCCAGCATTCTGAGATGAAAAAATGCCTCAAAGATGAAATTTTCGCAATCAAGAGGATGATACATCTACTTATACGTCAAGCCAAACTCAAAAATAGTGTCGCCATTGCCCAAAGCTTTGGAGTGAGACAATGTGGTCTCCATCCTCCCCCGACTTCAATCCTATGGACTTTTGTGTTTTGTCAGTGCATGAAACCAAGGCTTGTGCCGCTCCTCATCACAATGTTGACTCTTTCCAGCAGTCACTTGAGAGGAAATGGGCCAAAATATCTCGAGAATCCTTCCGTGCCTGTTGGAAGTTTCCGGCGAAGACTCGAGGATGTTGTGTAGGCCAAGGGCGACCACGTTGATAAGTGATGTATTTATTTAAATTCTGAAACCATAGTAAAACGTCCTGTTTAATTTTAGTATCAATGAATACATTCTCATAACAACAATTAACATTTTATTTGGTAGGATATTCTGCTCGCTGAGTAAATGATTCGTGTAACGAACAGAAAACAACATGTTCTCAAACAGCCTTCGCTCCTGTAGATAGTTTTTAAACCCTTCTGCACGTAATAGATTTCTCCTTTTTTTTGAGAATTCCACCACGTTTCGCTAGCTCAGAGCCTATATATAAAACGTGCTCGTAAAAAGTTAGGGTTTCAATCAGTGTTAATCTACAGGTTATTTGATGAATTCGTTTCATCAATCTGGCCACTAACATAGGAATTACTGATCGAATGTTTCAAATCTGATGAATTTTAAGATAAGACGAGAACAAACCATGATCGTAAGCTACGCACGACAATCAGTAGATCCGTCTGCAATGTTGGGCAAACAAAATTGAATAAAAACAATGATAGAACAGTGGGTCTTGAAAAAAATAGCTGATTATTTGGTCGCACATATCTGCGGTTCAAATTAAATTATTGTACATCCTTTTTGTTCTGTTTTATTAGAATTTTTTTGCTAGAAGTAGAAAAATACACATGAATAATAAATGTAAAAAGCTTAGACTGCAAAAGGCGTAGAAGGCACCAAGCTCAAAGAACAGAAACCATACGTGGTGAGTGCCATAAACCAATTCATTCGTACTAATTACAGAAAATTTAAAGAATAAATAAAATCTTCACTGACCACAGTGGTATCCTAGATACCAGTCAGAAGAAAGTGATATAAAAAGTGCATGGCTCAGTAAACTCTGTTGATCAATCTCAATTGATTTCATTTTCATTCATAGCTCTTTAATAGTAAAAACAACGCTGATGGTCAGAGACTATACAAGCTGCACAGCCAAACAACTCAAGGTAAATCGCTAGGCTCCTTGAGATAATTATAGCCAGATCAATACATTTCTATAGGTTAGAAGAATGACGATAATGCACGAGTAAATTTCGAATTACGGGAGCCAGCAGGGCGGCTTTGATATCAAAATAATCCATTGCGTCGCTTACAACTTGCACCATTCAGCAATATAACAATGGCCAAAATAAGCATCAAATATGTACTGACTCGGTGTCCCCTTGAGAGTTCATTGCTAGAAAGCAATACCAAAGACACTTATATTCGTGCCCATGCTTTAATAAACCATCTCTAGTCAAATGCTACACAAAATACCTAACAGTACATTAAAACTGCAACGTTACGATGTTTCCAGCGTCACCCCAAGCTGCTACAATCTGAAACGTAAAAATATTGTACTAAAATCATTTCAGTAAGTTGAAAGTTAGATCTACTGCATCACTGTTACGTACAGGACTGAAGAATCATAAATTAACTATAATTAAACCACCGCATACAACACTCTTCGTTGGGCTCACCCGACGACAAATGGTGGTTTACGTCCCAATAATACAAACCTAGACCAAATTTAAATGAAAATACCACGGATTTTTATCTTAAATTATTCTAATAGAAATACAAACATTTTTGGAGCGTGAACTATCAAGATGTTTGTTCTGACGTTAGCAGCCATTTGGTACGGGGCGGGCGCAGCTGAGAGCGTTGAGTGTGATGGTAGTATAGTAACAGTTAATTTGTGATTCCACCGTTCTTCATTCCACTCCAGTACGTACAGCAGTAGTTCTCGTAGTAATGGTTCACTTATTTAAATAATTCTAATTCAATTTTTATATTTTTCATATTGTATGAACTAGAGGATGATGTAAGAAACATCGGAACATTGCAGTATTAAGTTATCGACTCTCTGGTGGTCGGTTCAACTTTTGCCCCATTATCGAGTATTTCGGCGCGGATACAAATAAAGGAGGGNTTTAACTTTTGCCCCATTATCGAGTATTTCGGCGCGGATACAAATAAAGGAGTGATTTAAAAGTCACTTTGCCGCAATAAACCCGCAAAATATGGAACGGCCAAAAATTACAAAAGAACTGTTCCCTTGCGACTACCTTGTTCAGGATTCCCAAGGGTGTTGCGAGGTTTTCAAACTCCATATTCCTAGATTCACCCAACATAGGAACAGTTTTTACTCTTATTGACGGAAAGGTTGTGAACGCTTATTACGAGAAAAAAGACACCATTAAAGAATGAATTTCCCCAGGCGCGTCTTTTAGAGGAGATATTTAGAGCATATTTTAAGCAGCATGTGACAGCACGGGGTTGATGTTTACCCTCGGCTCGGCAAATTTATCTTAAGAAAACGTAAATCAGGACGGTGGAGGAACCCAGATTGCCCTCAGCGCACTCATAATATAAGGTCGGTACAGCGCGCCATGTGCACCACGCCCGTCTACCACGTTACCAACGGCCGGCACAGCGCGCCATGTGCACCACGCCCGTCTACCACGTTACCAACGACCGGCACAGCGCGCCATGGGCACCACGCCCGTCTACCGCGTTACCAACGACCGGCACAGCGCGCCATGTGCACTACGCCCGTCTACGTTACCAAAGAGTGACGCCCAACTTCGGATCATGACGCTTGACCGGAACGCCGCACAACGCAATGAGCTCACTCAAAAGTTCAGCTGCGTTGAAAGGCAGCTCGTCAGACAGTTGCGACGGCCGAGAGTCGGACGGCATTTGTTCTGCATTTGAGAGCTGTCGGACAATAAAGTCTTTCACAGAAGAGGTCCGGATATACTCGCAGAGCTGTAACACGAAACTTGAATTCACAAACGCAGAGCACAAGTGTATTGTCAGTGAGCACAGCTGAGATTCAATCTTCAGTTCATCAAGCATTGCCAAGAAGATACTATCCATTGGTAGAGTCAAGTCAGTTACATTTGGGCATTGCTTCATAATCACACGTACGAATAGTGAAAATCTGCGAAGACTATTTAGAGAGATAGGCGTATCTTTAATAAGGATTCTAATTGTTTTCACGTTGGGTAAAAATGTGACTTTGATACTATCCTCATTGAAAGTATTTCGATGTGAGCACACAAGTGTAAGACTCGATACGTTCGGGAAACAGTTGAGCAAAGCAACCATTTGTACATGCGACAAAGCTGAGCCATAGTCCATGAGGCACAGAGCTTTTATTTTACGACCGTACTGCTCACAAACACTAATGACCGTTTTCAAACATGGTTCATGATTTTGGATCGCGCAAATTTGCAGCTTCTGGAGCTTCTTACAGTTACCCAAAATTGCCCTGAGCTTCGAGAGCGTATGTTGGTGATCAATGCTCGCGCTCGCCGCGCCAATTACGAGAAGAAGGCTCTCCAAGTTAGCCCACTTGGTGAGGACTTCATCTACGTAAGAAAATCGGAGGTCTTCGTAGCGCAACTCACAATGTCTCTGCTGATGGTCAGGATTGAGGCTGATTGCAGGGCAAAGGATAGCATCGAAAAGGCTCACGGGAGTCGCGTCATCCTTGATGAATTCCCATTCAAAATGACACTTGGGGTAATGGAAAACCAACATTCTAAAGAAAGGTAAGCAAGTTGGGAAACGAAAAGGAATCGCTAGGTGTCTGAGCTTCGGAAACGATAAAGGTAGGAGTTCTCCTTCACTAAATCGTTTCGTGACGGCGCTTAATGGAGTACCGTGGAAGAACATACGGCACATGCTGTCGTTCTCTGCTACCGAGATGTGCAATCTAGGCAACGAGAGGGTTTCCAAGTTCTTAGCGTGATCACGAATAACCCGAAGAGTCGATAGCTTATCAGCGGCGACGGCCTTCAACACAGTCAGGTTGGGTAGCATCGGTAAGCAAAGATCGAGGAGATCTTGGCATAGAGAGTATTCATACGAAACAAGAATTTTAATATTAGGGAACTTGAACTTTCCGGTGCCCAGCAGCACAATGAGATTAACATGAAGTCTCTGTATCACTACTGTGTCACTGAGAAACAGCTGAAATAAAAGATCAACATCTGAGGGGTCGCGCTCAGCGCGCGCGGCGATGTGATGGCGGAGAATGCGTACGGTCGAAGGAGGTAGGCTTCCCACTTCCCTGTGGAAGTACGCGATGAGGCGGTCCTGCATGACGAAACACACTAATTAGATGATACAAGAACGTAACGCGAATTTAATTCATTCAGAGATGAGGGAAAATTATCCCCGTTTCAAATTTCTGATCGAAATCGGTCAATTCGTGACGTGACAGAGCTTGCACTGACGCAGCAAATATCTGCTTTTAATTTAGCATTATCAACCGTAACGTCACCGTAATTTGTGACGTCCCCGACCTTGCGTTGACTTGGCAACTATCTGGCTTTGAATTCAACCTTCTTAACCGTAGCTATTCAAACACTTGACACAGACGAATGAACAAAACCAGAAACAATAGCGTAGACCTCAGACACTTCACTTGGGTCCAAACTCAAAATGTGAGCAACAGCTAAGGACACACGCGATACTGCAAGAGCGCTTATAACCAAGGGGGGCGATGTCAAGCCGGCGATACGGCGCTGGCAGCTCACCGAGCAGGATTTACGTACGTAAGTGAAATGCTGTGCTGGGAGGTATGGGGAGCAGGTAATAATACAAGTGATAAGAGTTCAATTGGTGCAGAATAGTCGTGACTCAACGCACACAGTCGTATTTAAATGATGTAGAACAGTGGTAATCCGTCACACACAGTAGTATTCAATTGATGCACAACAGTTTAATCCATCACTAGAGTGATAGGCTAATTCGGATAATGGACACCGGGTAAAACCATCGAAGAAAATGTAAAACATTATTACATGAGAATTGACTTGCAGTACAACATATAGGAATTTAAATGCCTTATTCCAAGAGAGCTGACTTTCAGAACAACATATTGGTACTTCAATTCCTTATAACTAATGACAGAACAATTAGTGGAGTGTTAGCTACCTTCTTCCCAAGCGAAGCACTTGGCGGCTTCCTAAAAATCTGCCCACTTAGCAGGAGAAGAACCTGCAACCTCCTCCTTTGAAGCAGAGCGCGCTACTCACTGCACCACGGAGGCCTCAACCAATGAGCTATTTAACTAGCAGATCGCAGTACTCAATTATTACTATACAAACTAAATCGCAAACCGCACTGCACAACTATTACTAGACAATCTAACTAGCAGACCGCAGTAAACAACTGTTACTAGACAATCTAACTAGCAGACCACAGTACACAACTGTTACTAGACAATCTAACTAGCAGACCGCAGTACACAACTGTTACTAGACAATTTAACTAGCAGATCGCATGACACAACTATTACTAGACAATCTAACTAGCAGATCGCAGTACACAACTATTACTAGACAATCTAACTAGCTGACCGCAGTACAAACTATTACTAAACAATTTAACTAGCTGACCGCAGTACAAAACTATTACTAGACAATTTAACGAGCTGACCGCAGTACAAAACTATTACTAGACAATCTAACTAGCTGACCGCAGTACACAACTATTACTAGACAATCTAACTAGCAGACTACAGTACACAACTATTACTAGACAATCTATCTAGCAGACCGCAGTACAACTATTACTAGACAATCTAACTAGCTGACCGCAGTACAACTATTACTAGACAATCTAACTAACTGACCGCAGTACAAAACTATTACTAGACAATCTAACTAGCAGACCCCAGTACACAACTATTGCTAGACGATCCAACTAGCAGACCGCACTACACAATTATTGCTAGACAATCTAATTAGCAGACCGCAGTACACAACCATTATTAGACTAACTAGTACACCGCAGTATACAATTATTACTGGACAATTTATTTCTATACAACTGGTCCATCTTAGCTGAAGCTCATTTGCAGTAACCCACAATACTTAAAGAAAAACATCGTCTGAGATCACGAAGTGTTTCATAAATTTTACTTTGGAAAGTTTTTCAAAATTTTTATGATTGAAATTACTGATGAATCGACCTTTCATTACAAAATTATTTAAAAAGTGCCAAATAGCTTTCAAATTTTGCGTCTGGCAACAGTTAGGCGTGCATTGTTGAAACGACAGCATCGAATGCAGCAGTTACTGAGCTTCACCACAAAAAAAAATATTCTCGCTGATAGCTACCTGACACAGTTTCCATTGCTTTTACGCTTAAACGTAGTTTATGTATAGTAAAGTACAGGCTTAAATTCTACACATTCATTCGTCTTCAATAATAAACGTAGTATATGTATAGCGAAGTACAGGCCTGCACTCTCAAAATTAACCTAAATTCTACACATCCATTTGTCTTCAATAATAAACGTAGTTTATGTATAGCGAAGTACAGGCCTGCACTCTCAAAATTAACTTAAATTCTACACATCCATTTGTCTTCAATAATAAACGTAGTTCTTGTATAGCAAAGTTCATGCCTGCACTCTTAAAATTAACCTAAATTCTACACATCCATTTGTCTTCAATAATGTCTAGCTTTAATTGCCTAAACCCCAGTCCGACGATGCCATCATTTCCGGACTGTCTCCTCCAACAGCAGGAGCTTCGACAGCTCGTGCCCTCCCTAGCAGGACCCTCGGCAGATCGTTGCGTCTCAGTACCCGCTCCGCGTCACAGCTCTTCATTCAACTTCCTTACTGTGACCACATTACGTTATATTTAGTGATGTGACCATTAATCGGTAAGAATCGGCACTTTTCGAAAGAATCGACACATTCACACGATAAAAACTGCCCATACCGATGCCGAATCCTATAATCCTCGGAACTACAATGTCATTCAGAGTAGTGTTTGCTTGGAGAAGACGACGCTTAATATTGCCTGTTTATAAGCACTGGGTGTTCAGGATGAATTTGGCAGTAATTCAATGCATTATTTCAACTTATTAGAGGTATTCACTCGCACTCCCAGTCATTTAGAGGTTAGTTTCGATTTCAAATAAATACGGGATGGCAGAACGAATAGACGAATTGAAAAGACCGGAAAATGAAACTAGCAGAAAATTATCCCTATTTCAAATAAACTTGTATCATGATGATCCGCGCCGGTCATTGAAATAATGAAATTAAGGATGTAGCTCTGTGCTCCTCGAAAACCGTAGAAACAATCAGGCATGAGCTGGAGAATAGAAATGAAGACTAAGAAGAGGCTGTGGCTAGGACGAAGAAAAATAAAAGACGTTCTGATTGCGATCGTAACGCAGAATTGATCGAAAAACTGCAGAAAAAAATGGTGAAGGGTCTGACCTGGCACCTAATGAAGACATTTGCTACTAATGCAAGAGTCGTAGAGGTCAACTGCTCGCAGAAAGGGCCGAGATAATCGCCTGATAAATGGCAAAGAAACTTCTCAGCATAGTGAAACATCCTGTTGAACCAGAGACAATTTCATTCTTTTTTGATGAGAAAACCATTTCGTTAGAATCGAAAACACAACACTTGGAATAACAGGTAGCTTGCTTCCAGTCCAAAGGATATACGGTATCTCATGTAGACCAAATTTCTTCAAAATATGGTTTTCAGGTTCATCCGCTGAGGGTGATATGATGCTTCCTTTTTTCAAAGAGGGTTTCAGGCTCAATTCAAATGGCTATGTGGAGTTGCTAAACACTGTAGTTAAGCCCTCAATAACGAGAGTTGCCAATGGTAGACCATATGTATGGCGGCAGGATTCGGCTCCTTGCCACACCTCTGGGCAATTTCAGAAATGCTTGCCAGAAGATTTTTAGGATTCAAGCCTTCGGACTCCCCGGTCTGAACCCAACGGACTACTATGAATAGGTCGCGGTTGAGAAAGATACCAATCGTGGTGCCAGTAATACATAAACCCTACTGATCCACAGCAGAAAGGCAACCTTTTAAACTTTTTAAACTCGTCTTTGAGAAACCTAAAACCAGCTTGCTCCAGGTTCCAGAGCCAGACCGAGGTTGTGATCAAAGTTAATGGTAGTTTATTTGAGTTAAATCCGTTGATACTATAAAAATACAGAGTGCGAGGGCTATTTGAGAACATGTCGTTTTCAGTTCATTACACACTTGAATCATTTATATTCTAATTTCAGATAACCCATTTAAAATTAAATGTTACCCCAAAGAATGAAAAGACACGTAGTCAAAGCTGTTTTTACCGTAAAACACGTTGATTTATAAATCGGTAGCACTTTAGATGTAGACGCGACATTACTTGTCCACAAGGTTCAGTCGGAGCTAGAAAGATGTTGGTCTAGCCCCCTGTACCAACAAGGGAAAAGCATTCTCGACCCTCTGATATCATACGAACATCAAAATTCATACGGGATGCTCAAAACTTGATCGATGAGGTGCATTGCTGAGGAACTTGTATCAGAGTGGACTATCGAAGCTGTAATGCATCAGGGCATTTGATATGAGTCATATGTGATGAGGAAAGGTTAATTCGTGTCAGCCAAGACATAGGAAAACCATCTCATGCATTCAAAACAGTTACTTCACAATTTCAAAAAAGTCCAAGAACAAGGCATGCTTTAGCTTTTCTCCCACAAAAAAAAAACTTCGACCAGGATCAGAACAATAAGAAACGGAATGACAGGCAGCAACGTGCAGATCCTTCCGAAGTATTCAGGGTGACCTACACCAAATATTCGGCTACTGTGATGGTTGTACAAGTTGTGGGTAATGAAGGTCATGTCATGTCACCATACATTTTTTTCAGAGTCTTATGGTTAATGCTGCTGGATGTATTGATGTTCTAAAAATGGTTGTTAAGCCCTGGATAGATGAAGTATACTGTGAAAGGCATCATATCTTTCAGCACGACTCAGCACCTTTCATAACGTCATAATAACTCACGATTGGTTACCATAAAATTTTTACGATCATGTAACCACTAGTTTGTGGCCCCAAACTCGCCAGATTAAAATCCTATGGCCCATGACGTGTGGATCGTTGTTGAAACGGAGACTAATTGGTACTCCCATGGTACCATAGCTTCACTGAAGGCCGCCATTGTCCACGTGACGTCCAGGATTAATTAGGACCACTTAATTTCAGCTTGAAAATGGTCTCGGACCCGCATAGAAACAGTCATTGAAGCCGAAGGTGGCGTCACAGAATATTCTGATAAATTATCAACAAAGTTTGAACAAATTTGATAAAATATACATACACTTTTTGTTAACATATTATTCTTTACTTAACGTAGCAAATGACCCTGGCACCCTGTATTTGAGCCAATGAAATTTATTTTCTATAATTTTATTTTCAACACTACCAAGCACTTGCAATTTTTTTCTTAAGAAACTCATAATTATCAAAATCCCATGTTTGTTACATTTCTATGATGTTTATTACCGTTAATGAAAACTATTCCTACTTTCATTTGCGTGCTATGGTATACGCGTCAAATGTTATAAGAGTATGTACATCAGGTTTTGATTGATCGTATTTATTGTCGGAATTATGTTCCCAAATTTGGGTGACATACATGCGCTACTCGTTAAGAGTTCGCTCTATCCCTGGCAATGCTGCTGGAGCAGTCACACTAACGGGCTGATGACGTCACGCTTCAGGGTTACAGTTGACATTACAGCGAATGGTGGTGTTTTTTTCTCAACATAATCATTATAGTTAACAAGGCACAAGCCGAGCGCGCATTAATGTCTATACCGAGTGAGATGTTGAAGATTTCCTCCTTTTTTAGCATTGAAGTGTTCTCCAATGGAACTGGCTCTGAACACATGTCATTTCTTTTAATTTTGGTTATTTGAAAACGGCATCGATCAAAAATGGTGGCTCTATATTATGATGGGTAGATGAACCTCAAAATAATTGATCACATATCAGTAACATGTTCAAAAAAATATAAAAAATTCAAATTTTTGACTTTGTAAACATGTAAATTCAAAATAATAAAGAATCCGCATTGGTAAAAATGATAAGAATCCGCATTGGCAAAAATGATAAGAATCTGCATTGGCAAAAATGATAAGAATCCGCATTGGCAAAAATGATAAAAATCTGCATTGGCAAAAATGATAAGAATCCGCATTGGCAAAAATAAGAATCGGCATCAGCATAGGCATCGATAAAATGCTTAAAACCAGCACATCGCTAGTTATATCTTTAGCAAAGAGTTAAATTGAGATAAATTTAAGGCGAAATATTCATTGTACGAGTGTGCTTCAAACTTCATTAATTACAGTGGAACTTTGCAGCAGGCTATACCCTTTTATTCTCGTATTTATTTTGTAAAACATGTGTTCCCACAACCCAATCAAATACAGAAACACTAGGTCAATGAGGAGTCAGAAATGTTATCATTCTACAGGCGTTACGATGAAGATTGCAAATGTTACACCAAAGGAGAAGTATGACCCGGTAAAGTAGAAGTATGACCCGGTAAAGTAGAAGTATGACCGAACGTACACCCTAGCCTCTACACTAGTCGGCTCGCTACATACAGTCAGAGCTCAACGGCACAAGGTCCAGAGACGGGCTACACAGAAGCAACTGAGTACAAAAGCAAGTGGTCAACTCACGAGAGAAGAAGACATGCGTCGCCACCATTTCTTTTCCACTTGAGATGTGAACACGTGACAACGCCATCTTTTATCCCCAACGGGTTGGTCATTCCTGTAGGAAATTACACATGTTACAAGAACAATCAAATGCACTCGTCAAACCAATGAGGAAACAAGTGACTTTTCTCTGCCATCTACAATGAGATTTCTTCTTCAGTTATGAGTAATGTTTTTATTACCTATAGCTAAAGAAACCTATCATATAGAACACACAAAAATATGACAAAATACACTGATAACATTTTCAGAGGGTGAAAATCCTTCATATTTCATACTATGTTCTTCTTTATGTGCTCTTGGTATCACATTTATGAATATTCAAAATAGGTTTCGTATTAGCTACATTATCTATTTAACTTAGAAGTCTCATTTAATATTTTGTGAGTGGCAATTTTCCACTATTCTTCAATGTTTTCATTGTACATACATATAGGTAAAGATCTTTGCACTCAGCTATACACTCAAACTAGAGATATATCCATCACTGCCGCAGGCACCTGGAGACACAAACAGCACTGCCACAAGCATCTGGAGACACAAACAGCACTGCCACAGGCATCTGGAGACACAAACAGCACTGCCACAGGCACCTAGGGACACAAACAGCACTGCCACAGGCACCTAGGGACACAAACAGCACTGCCACAGGCACCTAGGGACACAAACAGTACTGCCACAAGCACCTAGAGACACAAACAGCACTGCGGCAGGCACCTGGAGACACAAACAGCACAGCCACCAAGACAGGATGACAGGGGTCATGCTTAAGGTGAAGGGAGAACATTAGTACTAACAAAAAATATAAATTACAGTCAAACTATCTGGCACATCAATGCAATCATGATGGGAAATGTCAAGTTTTATTGGTAAATTGAGACAAGGAATACTTCATGGATTCAGCCCAGATGCCTTTAGCCAATTAGCAATCAGCCTAATCAGCAATGTTCATTAGAGGCTAATAAATAAATGATACAAACATGCATGAAGCAAAATGAGAAAAATCAGTTATAGTTGTGATTTGAAGCTCCTCATCCACATGAGCTGAAATGCAAAAAGAGAAATAAGAATGAAGTATTTAGTAAGGACTACAAAAAATGAGGAATCTATGCAAACAGCATGTTTTCACACAGGATATCTTGCACATAAAAACAGCAAGAAGAGAATGAAGAAAAAAAAAGAGATAATGAAGGTGTGAAAATTATAAGATGTAAAGTGCACACAAAAAAGTCAAGTTCTGAAAGCATAACTAAAGCTAAGGTAATCTAACAGTGTCCCCCTGAGGAGGCCAGCCGCTATAGCCTAAGATAGACAAGCTTGACTAACGTAACCCTATGGCCTATCCTATGCCTCCTGAGGGATAAAAATAAAAATGTTAAGATTTCAATGTCATTAAACATCTCAAAATATTACAATAAATGAAATTTGTCACAGAATAAGAAACTGATAAAATACCTTCCAGGATATTACTCAATATTGAATCTCCATCAACAACATCCAAAATGAAACCTTTACATGTAGTTATGAAATGCAGAAGTTGCTTCTCAAACTCAAGTTTTCCATTTCAGCAGAAAGAAATGATATTTCTTTTGAATTATCAAAACTGATTACCTGTAGGAATGACCACTAATTGGACTTTCTACTTTAGCAGGCCAATTTACATTTTTATATTGCCAGCATAGAAATACAGAAGAATTTTGTGTATTAATAATCATTGAAAGCAAATACCATATAAATACTGTTCTACAGAGCAAAAGCATAGGTGTACCCAAAAGCATTTTTTTAAAGCAAAATTATTGCAGATTATTCAGTATAAGAAAATAAAGATACTAACACTTTCACCACATCTGCCGATTCATTCATCAGTCGGTCCATCACACTTCTCAGTATTACAAAAGAGAAATTTTGAACATAAGTATTATAATTCAGTATCAGTTCCACCAATCTACTTTATTTCCAACGTTTTTCTTAAAATTTTCTTTGATAATTCACAGAATATAATGAAATATTAGCGCTTGACATATCTGTCATGCTACATCATCTCTACTTAGAAATAAAAAATAAAATTATGAGCAAAATGTGCTTCAAAACTGTACATAGGTAGCTATAACACGATCAACGGATTTTCTGAGGAATTGCATCTAACACATGACGCAGGCATACCAATAACACATTTGGTGCAGAATCTCTGTTCAAGATGAAGCTGTAACAATGGTTACATGTTCCATGCCACTAATTTGTTCATTTTTTGCAGACAGCTTGAATTCAGTTCAGTTATGGTAGGATTAATAGCTGTATCTAGATGTAAAAAATTGTCAAGTCTCCTGTAACATCACTGCATGAAGTGTAAGAACTTGGCACCAAAAGCGAGCCTGCTGACAAATAATGTAGCCAAAAGCCACCCGCTCTAACCATATAATTAGAAGAATGTATAATTTCTTAAGCATGATAGTCTTTGAAAGTGTCAATTGCTTGAAATTGAAACTTTAATAGTCTACCTAAAATTTTAAATGTTGAACTTTCAAAGGTTTATCTCTTCTTTAATTGCATCAATCAAAATTTTTGTTGTGTACAGTCAAGGTATCTAGCAACTAACTATTTTATATATTGAAGTTTATATGTTGAAGTATTACTTATTGCCTAATTACTTCAATTGTAAAATTATTATTTTGCACCCAAAGTTGATTCAATGTTGCATCATTTTTCCAAGTTTATTTCATGTTTTTCTCTTTTCTATCCATAATTTAAAAATAATAAAGCCATCCATAATATTGCTCATCACTTATTCAAACCCTTCAAGATCAAGACAATACACTGTACTAACAAATTCTTCATGAAAACTTTTAACAATTCAATTTTATGAATGACACACACTTGCTGCTACTGTGAGCAGCAGATGCACAAATGTAATCGATGGGGCAAGTACCTACTAGAGAACAAAGAAATGAGCACAAAAAAATTCAACTGACGTTATAGGTAGAGCATTTTATGACTTTTGAATACTAAATACACAAAGACAGACTAAATGCACAACACCAATAAAACTACAATCTTTCGCAATAACACCCAATACAAGCTTTTGATATCATCCGCAGGCAGCAATGAGGAAGGTTTTACAAATACTTGCCAGGGCATTCACAATCGCTGCTCAGAGAGCCACAACAATGCTTAATTAATAGAGGCTCTGCTCTCTCAACCGCACCCCGGGCATAATACCCAGTATTGAAGAGATTTACATAAAAAGGAACTTCTTTGCTTTTTTACATAGATCGACATCAATGTAACTTCAGGTCTGTGGCCACACAAATGACATGTTTCCAGCTCCAACAGGATAAGGATTTAGGTCTTTTATTCCATGGCAAGCTTTAACTGACTTGTAGCAATGACTGGGAGGCTAGTTGGAAGGTATCAAAGTTAACAGATATAGAAACATGGGACACTGAGGAGCAGCGTGCAGGCAACTGCATCTCAAAAAGCTCTGTTGGCTCACTGAATGGTATTGATGGGGTCTAGCCTACCAAGCCACTGCAAGCTCTGTCCCTATCTCCTATGATTGAAATGACTACTATCTATAAAAAAATTTGCACATGCACATGTAAAGTTCCTTTTGCATGCACTGTGATCATTTGAATATACTAACTTTATACCTAGAATAAAATCTGAACCAAAAAATTGTTATCTTTATCAAAACCATTCAAAAATCTACAAATTTATCAATGTAAATTGACCTTTGCTAATGGAAACCATGTAGCTCCAATGAGTTTCTCTTTTATTGCATCACTTTGATCGGTTCTGACGAATCTTAAGGCTGAAAAGAGAAGCTCAGTACTCACTTTTATTGGAAGAATTGCAGCTACCAACAGAGGCAAACTCTTCAACAACAATAGAGTTTTATATTGCTGTTTTATGAATATTAAACTAAAATTTTTGTTATGTTCTAGCTGTTTTAGCTCAGAAAAACTATACTTTCAGGCTCTGAAGCTTTATCAATGAGATATTATAACTGCATATTAGAGTTCAGGAGTCAGAGTACAATAAGAAGTCCAGACTCCAGCTACACTAAAAACTTTAAAAGGATTTGGTGACTGTGGCTATGGCATATTCCCAGAGAACACCTTCAACTTTCTGTATGTTTTTGCAAATTTGTCAGATCTTTCTTTACGTCATGATAACCTGACCATGAAATTTCAAAGCAGAAATTCTTGTTTATGTTTCTTTAGGTTGACAATAACTACTACTGATTATCAGCTTTTTATTTATTCTCGAAATTAGAAATATCTTTCAAAAATACAGTATAGAAGCTTCAAAATCTATAATTCATGTTGTATAAAAACTTTTTCACTCATAATTTCAAAATTCTTTATCATGTGTATATCAGACCTTAATTTGTTTTCACACATTTTCTACTTATGCATCAATATTCACCTGTTACATGAATACCAATTATATTAGCACATTCCCTACGAATGAATTTATATACCTAATTTGTTTCATAAAAGGTGCTGAATTTTAATTTGGGAACACTTTCATGCTTTGAAAATAGACATATTTCTGTTATTTTGGCTCTTCCTTTTTACTCAAAATGGTCTTTGTTTACTAATATAATTCATATATGAGAGTTTTCTATGACCCCAAATAAAAAGAGTGTTGGCGCACAGGCAAATCATCGCGCAACACTGGTTGGTACACCAGTGGCCCAATATGTAAGCCACATGTTAAATTGAACAACTCATTAATATTTGTTTCCCTCACTACTTGCACTAATATATAGATTTAAGCCATCAATATATTCAACTACAAATTCACTTTTATTACCTATACTTTAAGCCATTTTTTGGTCATGCACATATGGTTTAAATGTATCAACATTTTTAACAATTCTTACTTAACTTCAAATATTTTTTTTTTAAATGTGAATGACAGAATTGTTTTTAAAACAATTGAGAGTACACACTAATTTACTTTTTCCCAATGTCCAGTCACACAGACACTTTTAGCATTTGTCGAGCATTGAAATTCCACATTAGTTGAAAATGTTAGAATTCAATCACTTGTGACTGAAGCCAAACCACACTGCTGATTTTCAACTCTTCATCATTGCTTAACAGTTTCGAGCCAAGCTGCTTCTTCATGTGCATGAAGACATGGTAGTCCCTACGTACCAAATCTGGGCTGAAGGGAGGGTGACCCAATACTTCCCAGTTGAACTCCTGCAGTTTGGTTGCAATTTGTTGCTTTGAATGCAGCCAGACATTGTCATGCCAGTAAATCCCCCCCAAGAGCTTAATATACCACAATGTTCATTTTGACTGGCTCTTTTCCAAGTATTTTGGTGAGTTGTTGTCATGTTCAGCATTAATTGAGGCATTTCTCTTCAAGAATTCCAGTAGCAAAATTTCTCTTTTGTCCCAGCAAACAGTAACCACAAGTATCCTAGTGGAAAGTGCTTGGCAACACTTTGTGGGCTTAGTTGGTGAGTATGACCCACTGCATTGATTGAAGCTTGTTTTGTTTCTGCATTCACATGCCAAACCAAAGTCTCATCTCCTGTCACAATCTGATCCAGAAAACATCACCTACACTCTTGTAGCACTCAAGAAAGAACAGTCCTGCTCCCATTTGCCAAGCCTTCAAGTCCTCAGAAAACTGTTCAGGCACCTATCTGGAAGAAAATTTCTAGTAACCCAAATCTACAGTCATCACTTGGTAGAGAAGGGTACAACTAGTTTGTGAAAAATCCTCACTGAGCTCAAAGATGGTGAACCAGTGATATGCCCTAACCCTTTCATCAACCAAAAAAATTGGATCTACATTTACAATACTCGGTTGACCCATTCTCTCCTCACCATGGTCATTGGTTTGCCCATTTTTAACTTGCACAACCATTGTCTTACACCAGCTTTTCTTGTTACGTCTGGCCCATAAACTTCACTCAGTTGGCAATGGATTTAACCAGCTTTACAGTTTTTGCTGGAAAAATTTTTCTTGAAGTATCTCAATAGGTGGCACTTGTGATTGAAAAACACATTAAGAAAGCATGTGGCTTGGAGAGGAACAAAGACACAACCTTGACTCTACAGCTGCTCAAAGCATACTGCTTCAAAATACACTCCACTACAGGACTGATGCTATCATCTGTTTTTACAGATACTATACAAAAATGGATGTTACTGTACAAAATGCCTTTGTATAAGGCTACTTAAATGTATAGCTAAACACAAATTTGTAATTAGGAGAGTAAAAACCTCATTAAATAAAATAAATTACCATCTTAAAAATGTAACAAAATAAGAACCTTATATAGATAGTAAAAAATGAAACTGTAACTACTGACAATAAATACACACAAACACCATTTAAATATGGTATTGTACCATAAGGAGTTAAAAAAGTTTGATTTTTGTTAAACATCAGTTTCTTTGTAGTAAGTAAATACCACATAATTAAACAAAATTGCTGAATAACAGATGCCTCATGCAATCCAATCAATTTTAGCACTAACAGTATGTCATTGTCCAAAGTAAACAAATAGTGTGTACATACCCGATGGTTTCACAGGTGCCACAGAGCCACCTCAATGTGTACGAATTGGCCAACGTCACAAAGTAACGCTCAGAAGCCTGGACTTCCAGGGTATGTGGTGTTGATTTGACGCTGTCATCAATGATCATATTCATGAGACTTCTGAAATGAAACAAAAAATTACTTTCAGAAGAAATAAAAAAAGAACAAAAATATGTGGAAGTTGCCATTAGCCATAGATTTAATCCTGAGTTGTGAAGTCAATAGGTCTAAAGTCTGACAACTCGCAAACTTGCAAGGATTCCAACTGCAACCCCTGAGAGTAACCCCACTAATTTTAAACTAATTACCCCTAGGTTAAACGTTTCACAAATAGATTTTCAAAAAAAAAAAATGTAACCAAATGACACTAAAATGAAAAATGTATCATGAATAGGGCTTTCTAAGAATCACACTGCATTAAAATAAACATAAACCCAAACATGAAGACAACCTTGCAAAATCAAATCATGGAGTACTAATAAAGTTCTATGACAATAACTTACAACTCAACCCTGGAAGAACCCAAGTGGGCTACAGGTCCAGACACGGTTTGTCGTGATTGTTAAACTAGCACATGTCTCATTCTCTGAATCAATTGTTGACCTACTGAACTTAGCCACAGTTCAGAGCAGGATTGTGGAGTCTGAAGGTATAAGGTCCAACTCCCAAATCTTAATTACAAAATTCAATCCTTATATCATTCTTAATGATATTTCATGATTGAAGTTTATTTGTTATAGATAATTTCTAATGAAACCTTTTTCATTTTCTGTGAATTTATATTTAGACTAAATTTATTTCCTTCCTTAGCAATTTCTATAGCTGCATGAAACTTGTAATTTACAAATTGTTATGGACTATTTTACTTGACATTATTTAGAGATATATTCGTTTTTAATCTAGGTATATAGCCTAATAGTGTAGACCAAGATATTCCTTCACCTTTAGCATCATTGATACTGACATACAAGAGGTATTGAATTCATGAATTCATAAGTTATCTATGATGTATGATTGCAGATTGCTAGCTGTTGTGAATTGTAGTTTCCCCAATTTTTTGCAATTCTTTTTTATTAATGACATAACAGTTTGAATAAGTCAGGAATATTGATTACCTGAAATGAATAGGAACTAATTACTAATAATAAATAAAATTTCATATAATTAACTTATATTACCAATTCTAATTATTGATAGTGTGCACTATATATTTATCTATTGAGAAAGACGTTTGCTATGCTTTGAAGACTAAAGATTACTAAATTATTATTATTATTATTAGGGTTAGACGCAATGCACCGGCCTCGAGGG
>VOMN01042020.1:0-10218 GCA_014899125.1 Orchestia grillus
GTGTGGGGCGCGCAGTCCTGCTGCCGTGGTCGTGTGGGGCGCGCAGTCCGGCTGCCCTGGCAATGTGGTGCATGAATTACTGGCGTTTCGTTAATACGATTTGTAAATAAGTGATATTAAAAAAAAAATTAAATGTTAAGAGTCTGAGCTATCACTGTTCTGCTACTTTAAAAGACAAGTTACTGATTGCATGTGAGCCCCTGGCCTGCTTGCCTGTTGAGACATTAGTGGAAATGTGTTCCAATCGAAAACATTTTCATTGATTGTTACCAGAAATATGACGTAATCGTCGGATCTAACTGTAGACACGTGACCCTTTGGTGTATTTAGCGCTGGGGTGGGGACGAGAAGACGCATGACGAGCCCCAGAATGTTACTGGGATGAAGACAAGAAGCGAAATGGCATCAGATTCGTGAAGTGTTACGTTGTTGTCGCTGTTGTCGTGGGTATGATTGTTTGTGATCTGGTGTTGAGATGTGACATGCGCTGCATGCGCACCCTGGCATGTGGAATTGCTTGTCTTCGTTACGGGCGGACATCCCGCAAAATTTTTACGTTACGCACTCGGTATCGACCGACCGTAATATCCTTAGTGATCCAAAATAGATAATCCTCATCCAAAATTTAGGAAAATAAGTTTTTATCTCGTCCTTCAGGGCCTACTTGCTCCTTGAGTAAGTAGGTCCTTGCCGCCGCACTCTCATCCCTACTCTCTTTTCAAATTAGGGTTATTTCTTGTCCAGTGTGCAACAATCTTGCTATATTTAAAAAAATACGTTAAACTGAGAGCTAAGTTACTTTGGACGCAGTACTGACTTGGAAAATCAGTCTTAAGTTCTCTTTTTAGTTCCACGCTCTTCCTGACCCTCACGTCACCCACGCCGACTTCACTTTCCAGTTCTGTTTTGTATATCATTTTGTCATCGTCAGTTATGTACACAGTCAACGTACGAGCTACAGTATAACCACCTGGAAATGTCTGTTGCGGTTTCATTATCCGAGTTCTGCACTTTATTTTTGAAGGTTAAGTTGTGACCAAACTGATCTGTAGCGACTCCAATTTAGGACGTGCAAGGCAGCTGATGAGATTTTAACATCGGTTTCTCTGCAGTTATTGTCTTGGGAGAAATGAGGGCCAAGTACGTTATCACTGTTGCCATACTGTGAACCTATCTTATGAGATACTTGATAATTCACTTGAATCTTGATTTTTTTTACCCAGTTGAGTGACGTGTCTCTTGAACAGACTGCAACGTTCTGACATGTTATTTGTGTATAAGCTTTAAAATTTTTCCATTACTTCTGTGGACAAGATTATTTCTTCCATCAATGTCGCGACATGAGGGACGCCTTTCTAAGGAAATCAAAGCACGTATTCTGTCGATTTTAATTTTGGGTGCAGCGTGGGAGTCATGGTTTGGTAATTGCATTGTCGCTGATACCTGCTAGTGCAGTCTCGACTTGATTATGTCACGCAATTCTGGCGGTGATTTTATTTACCCGACCTGCAGTGTGGCCATCAGCAGCCGTGGGAACGCCAGCGACGTGTTCCCAGTTCCTAAAATTCATTTTATTCGCAAAATATTGCTGCCACTGCAATCGAGTAATGGTCAATTTCAATTTTTCTGAGCAATTTTAGCTGCCGACGGACGAACTGCAATAATTGTTTTCTGAAACGAAGGGGAGATATTGCTCCTCTACACCGAGGTCTTGTCCCAAAGAACAGCGTGGACGTCTAGTGGATTTTCAATTTTTATTTCCCCAGAATAATTGAAGATCACTGAAAGTTTCATGTTTTCTGGAAGGACACTCTGGACTCTAAGTAATACTCGTATAAGAATTGTACAGTGTGTTAACTACCGTTATTGTGTAAACTGTTTAGCAAAGTAGACTAGTTCAGTGACGAATTTTTTTCAGCTGGCCATATCTGTCTCAGTAAGTTATAGTTTGCTCCTCTTTTGTTGCGAACATGTTCTTGACGTTCAGTAATGAGAAGTTGCTCAGAACTGAGGTAGTGTTTTCATTAACTCCGTGCTCGGCAACTTGCGTAATAACGCTAGTGTGATGAATAGTATTAGAAGACATCCGTAATATTGTTCTCCTTTGTATACATTATTTATCTCAAATATGCTACATTTTAATGGTTTGAAAATACTCGTTAAAATTTCTTTATGTGGACTTCAACATGAAAAAACCCACCCAGTACTATGAAAACTTTGATTGTGTGCGAGGAAACATAGCTTCCGCGTGTGACAAATTGACGACTTGCGTATGCTACGTATTGCAAGCCCAAGCCCATCTGGTACCTGCAGTGCCTGCGTAGGTAACATGGAATTATATTCCATCACAGGGGAAGTGCAGGAAGGGCTTATCCTTCAGCTTATACGGGGACTTTGCGCTCCTCAGGGGACACACGTAGGACTCGAGAGCTCCGCGGAAAAGCGCGAGCTGATCTTACTTGCGTTCGTGTGTGTGTGTGCGTTGAAGAAATATCCCCCATAGTTCTTGAACCCTTTCACTCCCGTTGGGATAATAGAAAGCATTAGGCTTGCTTGCATAACAATTGATATGAAATTCATTGCACCACTGATGAAAGCGGGATCTAATTGGCTGAGAGTTCACACGAGGTCGCAAGTAACTGGCGAAGAGTAGGTACTGTGACGTCACAAATGTAGGGTAGGCGCCAATTGCACCCCAGAACTCCCACACAAAATCTCTGGGACGCATTATCCCAACAGAAGTGAAAGGGTTAAGTCAATGTTTCCCTTCCATTTTGTTTTCGTTCACGCCGTTCTTTTTACCGGTTGCTGCACGCTGTGCGAGCTAGAACACTGGAATTTTATGCCGTTGCTATTCAAGTTTAACAGAGCTTACATTGAGCTTCACTTCACTCTAGAGACCATCTGAACTCATGGAAAACAGTGCGTGAATCCTGAGTATAATGACTTATTTCGTTCACTTTTTTACATGGCGTTTAAGCCAATCAAATTATCGAGTACTGCCATCGTTCCAATTAACTTATGAAGCTTACCGGCAAATCTGGAGTGTCCTTAGGCTGGCCTACAGGGTTTAATATCATTCAATTTAACTCTGAGAGATCCTAATGAAAGTGGAACGCACAGAACGGCAGCCATATTGAATCGTCCTATTGCTCTGATCAGTTTCAATTTAAGACTGCTGATGGTAGTGGAAGGACGGCGGCCCAGGTCGATTATTCGGCTAATTTGCAAGCGCCTCTTGTCAATTGATTCGGACACGACGCATTTTTAGCTCCTTAATTGGACGGATGCGCGCGACTAGGTCGAAATTTCGCGTATTATGCAACCTCTTATTGCATTAATATACACCAGGAGGATGGCTCCTACTTTATAATACGCCAGGAGGATGGCTCCTACTTCATAATACGCCAGGAGGATGGCTCCCACTTTATAATACGCCAGGAGGATGGCTCCTACTTTATAATACGCCAGGAAGATGGCTCCTACTTTATAATACGCCAGGAGGATGGCTCCCACTTTATAATACGCCAGTGAGGTGGCTCCTACTGTATAATACGCCAAAAAGAGGGCTCGTACTTTATAATACGCTAGTTGGAATTCTCTTGCTTTATAATGCGCTAGTGGGAATTCTCTTACTTTATCATGTGCTAGTGGGAATGCTCTTACTCTACCATACGCCGGTGGTGAGATGGCTTTTACTTTACCATACGCCAGTGAGATGGCTTTCACTTTACCATACGCCGGTAAGATGGCTTTCACTTGACCATACGGCAGTGGGATGGCTCTCACTTTACCATACGCCGGTGTGGAGGTTTCTACTAAGTAATACGCTTTGCGCTCGAGTCTGCCATCGAGACTGGCAGGCAGTGCATACCGCTGCCGAGAGAGTAAGACATGAAGGAGGCGACCCGTCCGTTGGAGGGCTGACCAAGTTTTAGGTGCCAATTCATTAGCTTGCACAAAACTAGATGTACACCATACTCGTAAATACAGAAAAATCATTGCTATAGATTAAGAACAAATTGATGTTTGTCACTTTTGCAGATTTCGGGTTTGGTACCTCGAAATTCCTAGTTACATCATGAATTTAACTTTCACTTTATTTTTTGATATTTTGGCAAAAACGCTTGTCTTCTTTCGTGGATCGTAGTCTTTTACTTGAGCATATTGCACACGCCTAAACAGACGAGTGCTTCCCTTCAGTACTTGCAGGAAACGAAAGCTCGTGGCTTGTAAAACTTATATTGCACCTCGCTAAAGTGAGGGATCCTGATTTGACCTACTGGGCCTGCTGGGCCTGCTGGGCCTACTGGGCCTGCTGGGCCTACTGGGCCTGCTGGCCTACTGTGCATAGTGCCTGCCGTTGCATCTGAAAATCACTTAGAATTTCGTTCGACTGAAATTTACTCAGGCTCTAAACGGTTCATGTATGTATAATTAAAATACTTCTTCATACTCATATGAACAATTCATATGTATTATGAACTGGTCGTGCTCGTGCTTATTTTACTAAGAGACGAACTAGCTGTAATGCTTGTTTTTGGTTGTTGCTTGTATTTACACTGGTTAAGGTTTCTTTTATTTTCACATGGTCAACGTTGTTTGTGTTCTTTATTTCTGTACGTTAGCCACACGTGCTCTTCATTCGCGCGAGGCCCCTCAAACGTATTCATTTTAGTACACTAAACGAGCGATTTTGACAGGACATGTTGAGGTGGTGGGGCTACGTGGCTGCTTATTATGTTAATGCGGGCTTAAAAAGCCGGCTCATGCAAGTCGAGAACTACAGGTGGTAGTTACTGGTATTTATCTTGCGCCAGATGACTTAATGGCTCCAAGGACGCAAGGCGTCGATCGGATCGTGACTGGGAAAGAGAGGAAGCTGGTAATGAGCACTGGGGTGTACGGTAAAAGATCCAGATTTGTGAGATTATATACGGGTGCAGTAGCAATGAAATGAGATACCTTGCTCTGACCTTAGTTACACGTTGTATACTTCAAACGACGCTTTCCTGCTGATATATTTTTTTGCATAGAGGGTTTCGTGTCGCCGTATGTTAGCCGTAATCACATCATGTGGTGCCAAACGAATCGTTCGTAAATATTTAGTTCTCTAATGCACTTCAGAATGCATCCCAATTCTTACCCGTTTCACTTACCCACGTTACTCACGTAATTTTAGGTAATATTGACAAGTATCCCAGCTACCTGCTCTAGAGGGAGCAGTGATGATTATGGTAGCTTCGCTCACCTTTCAGATGAGAATTACGTAATTTTCCTGACATTTTCTTGTGTTGAGAACCTACTGTTCTGTGCGGGGCGCAAATGTTTCTCTCTGATAGCTTCATTTTGTTGTTGAGTAACGCTTTTGCTCGGTACGTCAAGTTTATAAAATACAAATGAATTTCTTTCCTAGAAAACCCTAAGTGAGAGTTACTAAGTTACTGCTCTTGAAAATCTTCAGCGAAGAATACTTTCAGAAAACTCAGTAATCTGAATTGTTTTCCCACCGAGGCCCCGTGCTGCGAGGGATGACTTTTAGCATTTGGAGAAGAACCAATGCGATGGTTTCACCCAATTTGGTCATCGGAAGATCATCTTGAATGAAAATTTCTTGCTGCCTCCTTATTGGACGTGATTTTATTAATTTCCCTCACGCTAGAGGACTAAATTTTTTCTATCCTGCTATGCTCACACGTAACATCAACGTTATAGGAACGAATAAAATTTCAGCTGCAGTCACTTATACACTGGTCTTCTGTACGGTGTGCCTCGAGGGATCCCCAAACCGACAAGCTCGCGCCCTCCGTGCAGCCGCTGGTGCATGCAGCCGCCTGATGCATGCAGCCGCCTGATGCATGCAACCGCCTGATGCATGCAGCCGCCTGATGCATGCAGCCGCCTGATGCATGCAACCGCTGATGCATGCTGCCGCCTGATGCATGCATTAGTTACATGAAATCTTGTTTCGAATTTTTTTAACCTAAATACAGCTTCTGTTCCGCTAAAGATTTTGTGCGGTAGCTACGAGGAAGGCCAACTTAGTCAGCCGAGACGATAAAATTGTTTGCTGTTGCTCACATTTTCCAGCTCTTGGTCCGCCACTCGAGAATGTTATTTGGAAGATCCGTTCACTGTAGAAAATATAGCTCATTTCATATTCTCCTAATCTTTTGAAATCGTTCAGTTGCACTATTTTAACTAGTATTTTTCTTTTTTAATGTATTCATGCTTTTGCGTTAGATCTTTGCATTATCAGCTTGCGATACATTCTTGAATTCTGTCCTAAATTCTGATACGAGTTTATGAACATATTCCCACTCGGGGGCATAGGATAGGCCGTAGACAATAGGGTTAGGTTCGTTAGGTTTGTCTATCTTATGCTATGAGGACCAGCATCCCCCAGATGAACATTGATAGGCTTTCTTAGCTTTAGCAAGGCTTACGGGGCTTCTGTTCTTCATGCCAACTTTGATTTTTCTATTTTCATGCCTTCTTCACTGATGACTATTTATCTTTTCTTCCTCTTCTTTCCTACGTGTTGTTTCTGTGCTCACGGGTCCTTGTGTGGGCCTTGAGCATAGATTCCTCGTTCTCCTCAGTCCATACTTAATGATCCTTTCTCTTTTTGTGCGATAGTCTCCGAGTTACTAAAGCACTGCTCTCCGTACTATTATTCCTTATGAGCTCATTCAAATTTCGTTTTTGTATTGAGAACTAATTTGTCATTAATAGATAGTCTAACATCGTCAGCCCCCATCGGAATAGACTTTGCAACTAGCTATTCTTTATCCAGTTTAGTTTCGGTTTATTCTCTTGTTTATGCAACTTGCCTGCATTAGTTGTGCTAATTTCATAACGTAATGTGGAGCTCGGCGCATAAAAGTTGTGTGCGCTGTCACTTACATTTGTATGTGCCCATCACAAGAGATTATAATTAGTTATGCATTAGGGGAGGTCCGAGTGAAGGCTCGTTTAAGAAGGCATCAGGCTGCCATCGGCCGGCCTGCTTGCGCCTAATGAGCTGTCAAACCGCCGTCACTCGGAGCTCCTACTTAATCATCGACTGTCAGTCGGGGCCCCTCTTTCGGTGGGCTTTGGTTGGGTTGTGAGGTCGGCTGATCATGGTCGTGCTTGGTTGACTGGGCTACGAACGGGTTGACCAGGTGAATATTTGGTTGACTGTGCTACGAACGGGTTGACCAGGTGAGTATTTGGGTTACTGGGCTACGAACGGGTTAATCGTGTATTTGGTTGACTGCGCTACGAACGGGCTGTTCAGATGGGTATTTGGTTTCCTGGGCTACCAACAATATCATATTCGTACTCGAAAGTTCGATATTAAATACTCCACTTTGTAGGAGTAGCTCCTCTAACTTATGACATTGTGGCACTCCGGCTGATCTTTCTTCCTTCTACTGCCAACTGACTGCTTCTCGCCCGTCCGTTTGCTGACCGAAAGAAGTTCCGCAATAGAGGAAGTGTAATCTTGCGAACATCTATCTCAATCGACGCCAGTTTCCTAGCGAGAACGTCGCGTTATCGAAAACATCCGACCGCTTCTCGAGGGCGTCGTTGGCCTCCTCTCAGCTTCTCGAGTGGGCGGTCGATAAGAAGGAAATGCCACCAATTTGTTCATGGGTTCCATCTATTGATTGGCGCCTGATGGATTATCGAGCGCCTCGCGTGGGCGGCTCATTTGGACCCCATTGCTTTTTCTCCCGAGGTTCCTCTCGTTTTTTCTCTCTTTTTTTGCATCATTGTTCGATTTTGCGTATGCGTGTGAGCCTGAAGCTGATTTCGTTGCCGGGCTGATGGAAACCCGAAACTGGCTCGCAGTTATATCACAATTGATAAAAAAGGTAAGGCGATAATACATAACCTTCAGCTTAGCAATATGGGCGTTATATTTAGAACTGTTTCACGTCGGAGGAATATTCTTGACAGTATTAATATCCCTAAAAATGGGCATCCTTAGAATTTAACACCGTTAGTAGTTGACACCTTTAGGAGTGGACATCTTTCCCTAGGTCTGGACATCTTTCCCTAGGTCTGGACATCTTTCCCTAGGACTGGACATCTTTCCCTAGGACTGGACATCTTTCCCTAGGACTGGACATCTTTCCCTAGGACTGGACATCTTTCCCTAGGACTGGACATCTTTCCCTAGGACTGGACATCTTTCCCTAGGACTGGACATCTTTCCCTAGGACTGGACATCTTTCCCTAGGACTGGACATCTTTCCCTAGGACTGGACATCTTTCCCTAGGACTGGACATCTTTCCCTAGGACTGGACATCTTTCCCTAGGACTGGACATCTTTCCCTAGGACTGGACATCTTTCCCTAGGACTGGACATCTTTCCCTAGGACTGGACATCTTTCCCTAGGACTGGACATCTTTCCCTAGGACTGGACATCTTTCCCTAGGACTGGACATCTTTCCCTAGGACTGGACATCTTTCCCTAGGACTGGACATCTTTCCCTAGGACTGGACATCCTTCCCTTGGACTGGATATCCTTCCCTTGGACTGGATATCCTTCCCTTGGACTGGACCATCTCGTATTGAATATCCCTATTCACAAGCGGGTGGCCTGGCTGATCTGGGACCCTCGTAGTTGCTGGTTTTCCCGTGTTACGTCAGCAGCTTGGCCACACCCCCGACCTCGCACGTCAACGCTGGTGTGCTCAGGAGCGGCTCCTGTAATCCGTTCATCAAAATCCCGCTCCTCTCGTGATGGTTCCTCAAGTTTCCGCAGTCTGTTCTGTAGTTGAAGTTAATTAGGGATTAAGTTAGTTTTAATTATTCATTCTCAAGTGGAGTTATTTAGGTGTGTCATACCTTAATAACTTCACAGTTCTTGAAATAGGTCTTTGGTAGAGAGAATATAGTGATTAAAAATAATTTTTATTAGATTTGCTTTGTAAGAAATGCTTGTTTTACTCGAAAAATAGTCGTGATTAAAATATACCGCCGAATAAAGTACAGTTGGTGCATTTGTAAATATCAGTGGGCAGCTGTGAGTCATTGAATTACCATTTTTCTGAAGTGTATGAACGTCGCGAAGAGCGGGCGATTTTTTCATGCTGCTGGTATGTATGCATAATTCACTTCCGAATAGTATTTCTTGGCAAATACACTGCAAATTTGAATAATAGATATCGTTTGAGGTAGTTCGGTCGTGAGAGGGTTCTCTACAGTCGTAGTCACATGCCGAATTTTCGTTTTAAAAAGTTTGCTCTTGCGAGCGCCACTAAATTAATTTTTCTATTTTTTTTTCTACATCACAACGCGGTGGTGTGAGTGGAGACAATATTGAATTGGTTCCTCCATCGTAGATAACTTTTTGCTTTGCGCTTATATTCGTCGGGTATCCCTTATTTGGTTACAACAACCACACATTCTGTTCATGCTTTTTTCTTAGAATTTTTTCTAAGTTTTGTGCACATATTCAGAAGGCTCGAAGCATGTGGTAACAGACGCAGTTTTGTAACTGTTCTACGTACAACAGGTGTGTATATTATTGAGCTACCTATCGAATTAGTTTTACCCTATAAGTAACTTCTTCATGCAGGCTGATACAGTTTTTGCTCTTTGATTTATGGTGTAGGATATGAAACGGTTCACTCTAACGATATTTCAACGATGGCAGGGCAAATGGAAGGCGGAAGGTTGATTAAAAATGTCCTATTTGCGAACGCCGGGCTCATTTCCGCATGGCGACCGCCCGATTAAGACGATTTTTATTTAATTTAATGGCACTGAAACAAAATATCGCACAGAACAAGGGAGATATTCATTTCCAGCTGTTTTGAGAGACACTGCGGCTCCTGACGACCCGGCGTGGAGAGTTTGGGCGTGTACACTAGACGCTCTGGTGTCGGCTGGGGCCATAGCTCCTCAAGCTCGGGTTTAAGTAGGCAACTTGCATCTCTGCAGTGGTATAAGAATTGTGGATGAATGTTAATTTGTGATATGAATATTAATTGAAGAAAAACACTGAAATATTTAGATTTATAAGTGACTGCTTGCCTGGGTTTGTATGAGTCTATAATGACAGTCCCTTATTTTGTTAGGGCGTGGCTACAGCCCGGCACTGGAGTTACAGTCTTGCATCGGGGGAGTTATTCCGCAACATCGGGGGAGTTATACTCCAACATCGGGGGAATTACTCCGCATCATCGGGGGAGTTATACTCCAACATCGGGGGAATTA
>VOMN01042024.1:0-17826 GCA_014899125.1 Orchestia grillus
CTGTCTTTTCTAGGAGTGCTGGGTTCAAGGTCACTCACGGTGTTACTACAGCGTAGTTCAACATTGCGATACATCGTCATTTTATTTTATTCTAGCTCTTTAAGTAACTCATAGCATCCCAGAATGGCCTACCACGGACCTTCATACGGACTGAGCCGCGAATGCCAGATGAAGGTGAGTAGATTTTTAAGATAAATGATACTTTAGAAAAAGAGTTACAAAGAAATACTGGTGGAGTTCCAAGCCGTGTAGTGTGCACCGGTGCCTCTCATGCTCTTCAGTGACCACCATTCTGCCTGTGCTAGTCCGGCACGGTGTGATAGGAACGCTGATACTGATTTAGCACTGCTCAGGTTTTGGTTCTTCTCTCGAGATAAATGCGCCTCGTCACTCACGACTGAATTATTTGAGCTCTTTTCCGGCGACT
Organism: Orchestia grillus; assembly: GCA_014899125.1. Lineage (NCBI taxonomy): Eukaryota > Metazoa > Arthropoda > Malacostraca > Amphipoda > Talitridae > Orchestia > Orchestia grillus. The sequence continues at coordinate 428 of VOMN01042024.1, forward strand.
GGCGCCTTCGCTCCCTTGATCGTTGAGAGTGGCAGCGCCGTAGCATGACATTCGTCGTTCTACTTAATTACGTTATCTTGAAGTCAAGTACCGCGAATATAAGGACAGCAGTAGTCAAAATTACGCACTAATAGCTACAGAGAATCGCATTAATCTTGCAGCGAACAGCGGATGGTTCATCCTAGTGTGGATTGTAAAAAACGCGAGAATAGCAGTGAGAGGTTGGTTTGCTCGGTGCACCGCCTCGCATTAGGAAAGTAAAGGTCTCTTGATCGGTGCACGAGTATAGGGTACTAAAGTTGTAAAGACGTATTAGGAGTAAATCTGCAACATAACGTTTTACAATTTAGCAAAAATTCCTTTTGCATTGAGAGTGAATTAAGAGTACTTTAAGAGTAAGAGGTCGTCAAATTAGGCAGAAATTATTAACATTTATCAGACACTGATCATAATTTACTCAGTATTTCTGCNCAACTTATTTAGTTTACCATTTTTGGTTGGATGATATTTTACTGTAATTGCAGATTTCATTAAGCCGGACATTCGGAACTCGTCACGTTAGCAGGATGTGCACATCAGCGCATAACCCTTTCAGAACCCTCATTGTCCCTCGAGGGAAATTTAGTGCCACCTCAAATAATTGCTTACCATTCATCGGCTTGCATGCATGAATTGAAATAGGTGAATTGAAGGTCATGCAAGCTATTGCAGCAGCCGCTGAATTTGTTCGTTTTGTACCTCAGCACTCACGCTTGATGACGTTTGCACCAGCAGGTCAGTTGGTCGTCGGTGGGAAACCGGAACGAGGCAGTTTTTTGTCCGCATGAGGGATTGTTTTGTTTTTTAGAATCATGTAAATGTCACACCCAAGCAAAAAAGGCTTTTTCAGTGTCACCAGAGGGCATGCGCTTGAAGGGCGTGTCCGAGTTGGTGGGGTGATCATTGCACGCTGCGTGCAACACGAGAATATTGCCTCACCTCTCGGAGCTGTGTTGTTCGTGTCTGGTTTTCAGATCTTTTGCGGAAATGAACTCTGTTTGAATCTCGCACTTCCTTCGCGGCGTAGCGGTGGATTCCATAAATTATGAGGGAATATGACACCTGCTTGCAACTTGATTTAATATATACACGATTTGTGTACGTTATCTAAACGTGGTAAAACATGATAAATGATACTCCATTAGGAAATGAGATGAAAAATTCTTTTGTTTTGTTTTTTGCTTAGCACATCTTGACGGAGGAATATCGGGCTACACCATTTTAGTCTGTTACTTCAGTCCTGCTAACCGGAAATATGCTATAAATTTTCGAGTTCATCCTAATTTTTGATCGAATTTTAATTTCGGCTGTGACTGAAGAAGGAAAGAAGCAAGGTCGCTTTCGGCCACGCGATGACAAAATTGTAAATGACAAACAGTGTTAGTGTTGCCCCTTGAGTATGGCGTGCGCGGCAACGCATCCTAGGCATATTTAATCACCAGAAACTTCGTGAGCGAGAGTTTCTCCATGTATTGTACGAACATTTTCTATATCGTGAATATTATCACGTTGCTATCTATTTAGTATCTTCGTGTTGATTTTGTGTGTTGACGCAGGCACAGGTTATGTACTTTCATTAACGGCTGCCCTCTATCATCTCTTTGCCTAGCCCTGATTTGTTTGCTCGGGCACGCATCCACTTCTCCCTTCAGGCGCCGCTGACCCATATGGGTTGGTCAGAGACGACGGACACTTCCACACAGAAACCGGTGAATAGATTCACCGACGAATATGTTCGCCTTGCTAATAATAGCAAAGCGACGCATTAAATCAGTAGGGTGAAAGTGAGAATTTTAAAATTCCACGTTAGCGCTTGTTCTGTGAAGAATCTTGGAGGAGTTCGATTTTTCCACAGAGAGAACCAGACAGATGGCGCGTGGGCTGTACGCAGTGCATTCTATTCCTCAATTAATAACGCACTTTCCGGACTTGTATTCGTAAGCTTGTAAAGCACCTTTTAGATATGAGGAGTGTATATTAGAAAAAAACATTCTCGGTTCTATCGCTCCTTATGGCTTTCTTTCATCAAACTTAATCGCTCGTACTACCTTATTTTACTAAGTAATTAATTGACATAATGGATGACCAGGTGAAAGATCACACCTTGCAGTGATGCGAGTCGATTGCTCTGATGTCAAGACAAATAATATTGGCGTCAGGACAAATATTAACCTCATCTATCATATCTTTTTATTAGTGGTCCAATCTATCAAATTTTCTCTGAAAATGAAAACCAAAATACCAAGTAATAATGTAATGAATGATTGGCTTAACTAAATTCAATTGCTGAGTGTGGAATACTTTTGTATTGTACATGTAGCTCATATGTACATGAGGATTGTAGAAGATATTATTTTGTTTCTGGAATCTGGCTGACTTGGACACAGTGTGTGAATATTTCCTACTTTGTGAATTTATACTCCACCTGTATTTTCAAAATGTAAATCATTTCTACTTGATATTTCGGACACTTTGAAAGGTTTTCATGTGTGGAAATCACACCTCGCCATTTCGCAGTCGGCTATTGAAGTTTACACCGAGCTCAGAAGTTTACTCTGGCTCTGACGACTGACAGCGTGAGCTCCCGTGTGGCTGCGAAACCAATATTTACGAAACATGGCGTCTACTGCTCGAGCGCATCTATTTAGGGACACTGGCAACCATGTATTCTCATGAATTCTACGGAAATTTTCACGGAATTGCTACGGAGCGGCGAGTTTTTACGACGAATTTCTGGTATTCGTTATTGTGAGGCTGCTTCTTAATGGAAGACAACTGGTGATCGCTTTGAGGCCCAAACAAAGGGCTGGATTTGGTTACTGAGTGAACAAGATAAACACTTGCATAAAGGTATTAAAAAAGTAGTATTTGGCATAAATTCTTTAAAAAAAGTGCTACCTAAACATATTTTTTTAAGTTTCTAGAGCCCTATACTTGCCCAATAAAAGTAGTTCAGTAATTTTTACAAGGAGGTACATTCTCTGTGCCACAGATCCTTAAAGGGTTAAGGGAGTGCGGCGCACGGAGCGGAACATACATTCCTTGGTGGTGGCCCAGTGTGGGTGTGGTCAACCGCATCTTGTGTTCTTCAAGTTGCCCTATGCACTGGAAAGACGGAATTTTAAACAATGAGTTCAAACCTAAGCTTCATGAATTCCGTTTTTTGTGCCTTAAACGCTCATGAGATATTTTTTGTGTCTCCATTGAACACAGAGAGAGATGGGTAAATATTCAAGTGGAATATCGTTGCTGTGTAACTGTGGATCAGATCGGTAAAATACAGAGTTTTATTTTCGTTTCTTCTTTTATAAGATTGTTTGGCTCACTCAATTTCAATGAAATATACTCGCACCCTACTCCACTGATATCCAAACTCGCATCGATTGGTCAGGCCAGGGTAGGTTCGCGACAACATCTTCAGGTTAAATGCGGTGCGAGTCATAATGTTATACCGTGTACGATCATAATGTTGTACCGTGTACGATCATAATGTTGTACCGTGTACGATCTGCAGTTCGTTCGCATTGTGTTCGAATGGTTATTTACTATTTTGGTAATGATGAAGGTACTTTAAAGTAGGTAATTTCGTAAAACAAACCGGTTTCAAATAACTTCATCATGGTTTTTAAAAAAATTATTTCTATTTTAAATATAATTCTACGCGTATAGAAGTTTTGTATATTTTTTATAAGAGATATTTGTGTGTGTAGAATTGGTTTTAATTTAATTTTCCTAATAAATTACTAATAAAAATAGGGGGGAAATATATATTATATCCAAAATAAGTATGCACGTACCAGAAGTAATATTTCCAAATAATATATGTACATACATGCAGAAGATTTCATTTCACCGATGTTAAAGGTATTAGATCCTATCACGATGTACAACAAAATTTGACTTTAATTCATTAGATCGCGTTGAAATGTGACATATGTATTTATGTATGTATGTGTGTGTGTATGTATGTATGTATATTGTAATTTATTTATGAACATGCATTAAAGTAGCTCCAATTAACTTGTAGGAAGGTATTAAAGCGCGGTTTGCTTCTTAGTCCAGAGTACGGATTTCGAACACTTGGAACGAAAATACTAAACAATAATCAAATCGTGGATAAAACAAGTGCTGCATACACACACACACATATATATATATATATATATAAATATATCCAGGACTTGTCGTGTTCACGCCACAATTGCGATGCAGGCCGCGGTCTCTCATCGATATTCACGGTCGTCTGCAAAAAGCGCTGCGTGCAGCTGTCGTTGCAGCCTCTTCCTTATTTCTGACGCTCACGGACCCTCGTTAGCTTTCTCCGTGATTTCATGCGCATCCGAACGTCTCTGTCACTCGGACGCGTCACATACGGAGTGCGGCCTGACGTCGACAGTGCCTTGTTAACTCTACAAGGTCCGCTAACGAGCGGAATGGACATCGTATGGTCTAGAAATCTTGCTGTTTCGTTCAGATCTAGGGTGGCACATAGGGCGCCTCTACGACAGCTGTTGCAATGGTTCGTCCGTTTAAAAAATGAGTTGGTCCTCTTAGGGTTAACTTTGCGCTTCAATATCGCACCTAGTCGAGGCTGGCGAATGAATCTTGTACATAGTTACAGAGAGACACGAGGCTGCCTTCAAATGACCATATTCAACACGTGAGGATATGGCTGGAAGTCGTGCAATGTTGGTGTATTATCCGATCAAAATTCGTTTTCGAAAATGAGGTAGCGAAAAGTCGTATAAAATTTTGAAAGCTTCATTTGGATTTGGGAGAAAAAACAATTGAAAATAATTTAGCATTTCGTATGGGAGTATTAGGAATATCTCATTTTATCATTCAATTGAAATTGTATTTTTTAGTCAAGTCCCTACGTACTTACTATGAGTTGAAGTGACTTCGGGTGTTTTTATAACATGTATAGGACAGTGAGTTAAAGCTGTTCTAAAATTTCACGAGAAACGTGCTTTTTCGTATTACTTTGCTCGACCATTTCCTGCTGTGCGTCTCACGCTCTATTTACGATTTCCGTGCATGGGAACCCACATCTGTTCACACGTAGATGCCGTAAATGCAATGATGTTTTTAGGCATATTGTAGTACTTCTGCGTGGGCGGAATCATGCCTCGAATAATTCTCCTCCTCAGCATATGTGTCGTCCGAAACGTTAACTCATGCTCGGCCATCAACTCACTTGGCTAGTGCATATCCTGCGGCATTTCGATGGCATTCGTTGATTAAGGATTGCGTTCTTACCTCCACGTCCGTGAGTGGTGGAGTGCGTACACCACAACGTGCGCCGCCATCAACCAATGGTGATTGTGCATTGCGGACGCCCATCTAAATGACCGCTTTCCGTTGACTTCGAGCCAGGGAATCCCGGCCACAACCGCCTGACAAGCGACGGCTGCTGTTCCCCACTGACCTCTTGGCATGGCTCAACGTGTGCCGTAACCTTTAACGCCTTTACGTATTACCCCGACAAGGCCGTTGATACATTCACACGGTCGGTGTTGCATTCACACGGTCAGTGTTATTGACAGTTACCGTGTAAATGCAACATCCACGTCCACGAGATATCTCGGGATAGTACGTTAAGGGGTTAACGAGTTATCCCAAGAATATTCGTGGTCGTGCATGGTTGTTGCAGTCACACGGTGACTGCCGATTGTAAGGACCGTGTGAATGCACCGCCGGCCTTTTCGGGATAGTTCGTTGAGGAGTTAACCCAAAGAGTGAAAAATTAATTCCATCTCTTCGTCTTCACGAATTTTGGAATTGCGTCTGCATATCTGAGGATCTATCTACTTTGAGTTAGCGAAGCGGAGTTTTTCACTTTTGAAATGCAACAAAGTCGTCAAAACGAGAGTTGTTGTGTCACGTCATCAAGAGCAGGAAATTTGCGTCTAACAATACCTATATTTCATCACATACATAAGTAAAAACATAAGATTGGTGACAATTTTTGAAATGGATCTGGATGCTTCTGTGAATGCGCGACAGTACAAGTTCTGAAAGCGTTAGCGCTGGAAGCAGCGTTGATTTTGTGGTCGATAATTTCAGGTAAATACCAGTGCGGTTCTTAACGATAGGTTTTGCCATAATTTTAAGGCTTCAACTCAGGAACACAGAAGCATTCTTAACGAAGCTTCTGCTCCAACACCACTGTTCCCAAGCTCGTACTCTTACTGGAATTATATTTCGTTATTCAATGAAGTCTTATTTTGGTTTTTGTACCACATGATTGTCGGAATGCGATTTAAGGTATTGCGAACACGTCAAACGTTTGACATCTTGTAGGCATAATGTTACGACCTTCTTATCGGTCACATATCATCGGTCTCACAGCAGGAGACGGTTCTGGAATTCTGATTTCGTTTAGTTCTTTGTTGTTGATCTAAAGCTTTCCTGTTGCGACGCTTTGTTCAAGATTTTTTATTGATATCAAAGATTCAAGTATACATTGCTCTAACAGCATCTTGCGATATCTTTCACAATTAAATTGGTGTATCTTGGATACGAATTTTCTTACGTTCGAAGATTAGTTTTTCATTTAGGCGCAAGATATGGTGTTCTCAGAGCTCTCCAAAAATGACGCTTCAAAAAAAAAGAAGAAACTCATTCAAGTGCCTACACATGTCATCTAATGCTAACGAACGAGTGTCAAATATTTTTTTTTGTCAGTTGACCTTCATGGTCTGCGTACATTGACGGTTTTCCATTGTATAAGTTGCTGCGCAAAATGAAATTACAGTGTCTGTAGGGTGGTAAATCTGCATAAACGAATCTGAGCACAGGCTCGTTCGCCTCTGTACGAGCAGTGCAAGGCGGCCGCGTTTGATCCCTTTATTGTGTGCCTATGATGCGGCCGGGCCTTGACACTCACAGACTGGCAGAACGAGGAGGTCTCATCAGTTGTGGGTAGTATTGCTTTATGTAAAAGATGAATTCTGACTGACGTATTGACATTACAATTTACGTATTGACTTTGAACGCTCCAAAATCGAGTAGATTTCTTCGACTACCAACGAAGTTTTTCTTCCTGCAAGAGCAGCTTTTCTGGAATTAGTCTTCTGGAACGAGCACTGTTCCAGTCCCTGATCACTCCTCGGGATCCGAGACCCCCTCAGCATTTCGGTGATTGTGGTATGCGCTGCGAATTCTCGAGGTCCTGCCATTGCAGATGGCTGGCGGCACATGCCATTGGTAGTGCGAAGGAGTGACACTTCCTTTCTATTTATTATTTGTTTGCATGGCGTGGGGGGCGAGGTGAATACGGGCTCTTGAGGAGGCGCACAGACCCCCCTTGTTCGCAGCCGCGCCTCTTTGACGCGCCTCCGGTGGGCTACTCCCGCCGCCTTCCCACTCGTCCTGCTGCTGGCGGTGGTGGGTAGTGCAACCGGTAGGGCGGGGCACCACTTAGCTGAATGTTGCTATTCCAATGAACTTTGTGGTCAACCGAAACTTGAACGAAATGCTAATATTGTAATGAAGTGTTTGATAACACAAAGTTCAAAGCGAATATATGACGAAGTAAAATTTGAACGAAGTATTTGACGAAATAAAATTTGAAGGAATGTTACCATTTGTGAAAAATGTTTGGCAAAACAAAATTTGAACTAAGTATTCGGAGATACTAAATTTGTGAAAAATATTCTACGAACAAATTTAGACAACACATCATTGATAAATTTAAAGTATGAGACTCCAGAGCGAGTGATATCCAATTACGTATTTCAGAATGCCGGTACATCCGTGAAACGCAGCCGCCTCTCACTGACACCCAGAGGGTGTCCGTGAGAAAATGGTCGTCCTGAAATGGTCGTCCTGAAATGGTCTACCTGAAAATGGTCGTCCGATAGTTTTGAACCTTTTCTACTGAGTAGCATTAGACACTTTTACAGTTTGATCTCGCTGCTTCTTACTGATGTGAAGAAAGTGAGCCTAGGCTCGAAACGGGAATTGAATGACTTTTACAAACCTCTTCTCCGGATCCTTTATTATCAACTTACTATGTAAAACAAATGAATTTAAACGTATCACTTTCGGATTATCTTGGTATTCAATAGCAATTTTCTCAACGTTGGATAGCCGCGAAATACTTTGAAACAAGGGGGGCTCGGATGTATGCTACATCATAATCTATTATTTCCCTTCGAACTCAGTAGCATACCTTGATGACCTACATATGTTTTTCTTTCGATTATTTCGCTGATCGCTTATTTCGCAACAGTTTGTGGAGTACTAACAGCATTGGTGCGCTGGCATGTGGAGTAAGCTCGACTGTCCCATTTATGTTTCCTGGCAGACGTGTGTGTGACAGCGCACTAAAGTCTGAGTTGTGTAGGAGTTACGCGCTTAATAACAGTTGCTTCAGTGGTTTGCTTCATAACACGATGCCCCTACACTGTTGCTGTACATCTCGCTGCTACTGACTGTCATTTATGTACGTTTTTTGTCGTGCAAGATTCTGGATGTTTGCTGAAACGTGCATCTTTTGGAGGCGAGCAATAGTCTTTCCGTCGCCTTTGTACCTAGTCTATTTCCTTGTAAGTTGCGGCGTTCTTTTGATGATTAAGTCCGTCGTTCTCGAAAACTGTTATTCAAAATTTCTATTGTGTTTTTCTTTGACAGTAAATGCGAAAGCCTTCATTAACTGGACCACTAATTTCCCAAAAGAAAAACTCCAAGCCTTGAAAATATCATACTTTCTTGGATGTCTCACATTGTCCTTATTAAGTAGAAGAAGACTTTGATTAACCTGCTCGATTGAAAGGAGACTTTTTCTTGTTGAATCTTAGACTCACAATATAATTTGAAATTGGCATCATTGTCCACTTAGTACAAAATAAACAAAAATAAAAATGCAATACGTGAAAGTGTTTTAAAAAGCAAATTTTCCCCAAATCTAAAATTTACTCGTCCTCTTATTTATAACTCTGGCCAGACTCTATTACAAGTGTGCTCTCATATTTCTACCTGTACTGATCTCTCTTTTTCTCTCTTTTCTTCTCTCTTTCTCTTGTACCACTTAGCTAGTTTATCATTCTATTGGGTGTGTAAACCATTGTAAACGTGTGCTAGTTTTTGAATTGTTTGTCCGTGATCGCAGGTGCGTGCACTTTTCCGGAAGAAAAATATCAGTCGAAAGATTCTTTTCTCTTCGACTTTCGTTTTCCCCAGGATTTACTACACATGTTCGTAATGAATATTTTATACGATGAACAGGCCCCTGGAAATGAGAAGCAATGTTTTCAATTGGTCCGTTAGATACAGCGCAGTGACGGTCTTACATTAACAAGTAATGTCCTCCAGGACGCATATCTGGAGTAGTCCCGTTTTTGTCCGCCGTTTTATAATTCAACATGAGTTGAGACGCACCCTTAAGTATCACAAGGTTTGCCTGTTGCGTCTCGTGTTGTTTGGCTTCTCTAGTTGATATGTCATGCCCTAACTTCTGTAGCTACTGTACTACTCCACGCTACCCTTCATAGCTTCTGTGCACCACGCCACCGTTCATAGCTACTGTACACCACGCTACCCTTCATAGCTTCTGTACACCTCGCTACTCATAGCTACTGTACTCCAAGTTACTTTTCATAGCTAATGTACACCATTAATGTAATTCTGCATAGGTTCCAATCCGAGTGAGTACCTGAAATTCTGGCAATTTCCACATTATTCTGTCATTATTCACCCTAGCAAGCCTCTCACTCCAGCAATTTGCGAAAGGTTAGCCCCGGCGCCACTTCGGCCATTCCGGCAAACTTACAGACTTTAGTCGCCAAGAGCAGCCAGGTGAGGATCTCAAAATAGTGTTACATGGTATACCAGCAGGTGAGAACTGATCCGTTCACAGCACTGTACATGATGGAACTAAACTGTTGTCTGGTACTGAAGACTATCATCAATAGTAAAAGGGTCAAACCACAGTTTTTTCATTTTGCTCAATATGAGTGATTGAATGCACAAGTCGATACCCAAATTGTGCCTTTTTTATGTACTCCCATGAGTTACATATTTTAAAAAACAGCCATAGTGATTTTTAAATTATAGTGTGTACGTCATTATTTCACGATTTGAATAATGTATATATATATATATATATATATACATATATGTGTTAAGTGTAATTTGTGTATATATTTTTTATCCTTTCACCGTAGAGACACGTACAGTATTTCACATGAATATCGGAAACATGCGTATGGGTAAACAGAATGAGTATTATAAATTTCCAAAGATATGTACTCTAAAGTTTCAACTGTAATTTGATAGTTTTATCAGGTATGTATAAAGACTGACTAGATGTTTTTAGTTCATATTTAGCTGACGCGCTAACCACTTCACACTGCACGGCAGGCCAGTTGATTGAGAGTCACAACTAAAGAAGTCTCAACGGGACGTCCACACCTATTTTTAAGGCTGTCGTCTTATTCATTGAAAACCGAACCGGTTCCATGCTTTGTATGTGACTGATTTTGAAAGAACGAACGATTTATCTTTCTTTCTTTATTCGTCAAACGGCGACCACTTTGGTAATCCCTTTTAAATTTTGTAGTCCAATTATGTATGTGAGGCTTATCGAACTACCAAATGAGCTTTCATGATGGATATTCATTACTTAGTTAATTAAGATGATTAACATGCGAAAAAATGGATTGTTGAAGTCTTAGTGTATGAAAATCTACTTTAAAAAGTAGCTAAGTTATGTCGTGAAGATTAATGCCACTATCAAGAATAACGCTGCCGAGAATTCGACAACTATGGAAATCTACTTTAGAAATAACCCACTTTGAAAATCTGTTTAAAGATTGTTCAGTTATATCTTTCAGATCTCTGCACTATCAGGGTGACGTCTCCGAATTTGATTAGATTAGGCAGAAATTAGAAAAAATAGGACTAAAAATAGAAATAATGTTTATTACAACGTCCTGGAGTTCTTTGAAATATGGTAGGTAGAGAAACATTTCTAGTACATGTAGCTTCTACAACATCGCAGCCCTTGCCTCTCTCTTCCCCTCTGACAGTTTGTTCAGCGGCGCAGTGGTCGCTGGGGTGCAGCAATCGCATCTATTACGTGTGTAAACATCTTTGTATCGTTAACGTTCTTTATCGAAAGCATGAACTTGTCCCATGGCTTTCTATTTTTTTAAGCGTGTTTAGCATCAAAGGGAAGTTCCTGTCGTACTTTACGACAGATGCACACTAGAAAGTTGAATTTTTCGTCTTCCTACTGCCACACTTGTTGATAAAAGCCCATGCACGAGATAAGAGATACTATTTTGTGGATCTTCTCCGTTTAAGTGCAATATTGCCCTGAGCGCCGCTCTACTGAGACCTCAATTCGGTGCGGGCTGAGCAGCATCACACACGGTACGCAGCTTTTGTAAAAGAATCTTATTACTTCAAATTGAACTAGTCCAGTTAGTCGTTTCAGGGCGCCATTTTCCGTCGTACAGCTGATTTCAATAGAGTAAGTCATTTTTCTGTTGCGCGTAAAATACACTTCAATGAGATAAATTCAATGCCTACATTCATGCAACAATTTCTTAGTTTCTCTGAACAAAGATTGAAGATGAAGAAGTATAGGTCCGTGAGTTTAATATACTGAAAGAAGCGGCGGGTACAATTACGGCTAGGACGGATTTGTCCGTCAGATACTGAGCAGATACTGACCCGACGTTCTATTGGGCGCATCATAGGGGCTGGTCGACGAATGTACGTGGTCGCCGTGTTCATCTGGGGTGTTGCTGGCGGCTACTTGAGAGGTCCCACTTAACTCTGTAACTCACAAATTATGCTGTAGATAAGACTGCGGTGAGCTTTGTGCGAAAAACATGCCGCAGTCATATCTATATTTACAATAAAGCTGCAACTGGCATTGTACGAAAAAATATTTGCAGTCTAATGTATGCTTTTGCAATAAGAGCGCAGTTAGTTTGGTACGAAATGATAGCAGCAGTGTTATGTATGTATTTGCAATCAGACAGTACCTGGGTTTGCACGAAAACTACCTACAATCTTACGTACATTAAGACCACAGCTTGCATTGTGCGAACAGCCAGCAACAGATTTAGGAAACAGTCCAACATTGTCGCATTGGTCCTTGATGTTTATGTGCGGTGGTGGTCGCCGCGCCTGCTGGGTCGCTCGAGAAATGCGGGCGTCGCGGTGGCAGCTCTGGGCAGCGTGGGGTGGGTGGGTTACATGAGCTTCATGCATCTTCTTTAGAAATCATTTCAGCGACTTTGCTTTCAGAGGACGACGAAATGAATTTCGATTTTATTGCCTGTACGTGTTCATAACTTCGAAATGTGCATGTGATGTTGCTCAAGTCTCAAGCTTAATACTTGGTCACAATCCAAGATATAATACTGAACGGTAATTAGAACAAAAAACACATTGCAGTTCATTATTTATTTGATTTCTGCAGGTCCTAATTGACTCTCAGTACCTACCCTTCTTATTCCCTTCAAAATTGGCACCTTAGACACCTTAGACACCAACCACAATGTTCGCATATGTTGGGAGGTCAGCCATAGTAAACTTAATTAACTAGATTTTCTGTTGACATGAGCAAGGCTGCAGCGCTTGCCAGTGAGTGGCTGCCGTGCGAGATCTATGCTGTTTGACTGGAGTTCTCAGCCAGGTGTGTTCGAACCCTGTTGTACAGCAGGTTGAGTTATACCCTGTCACAGTTCCGAGGTGCTGGAAAACATTTCAAGGGATCCCAGAAGTCCATCTTAAAGACAGGTTCTGAATTTATGTTTAACACTCCTCTTCGGTTTTGCTGGTTGAATTTAGTGTAAGTACACTTGGTTTATTCTTAAGTAGGTATGAATTTGTAGAAGGTACGAGGATGCAATAAAATTTTCTCATGGATGCAGGCATTAAGAAAGGCTTGGAACCGCTGTTCTAAAAGAGCAAAGTTAGTTCCGTCTGTGGAAGCTTTGGATTTACTCACGGGTTTGTAGCGGCCTCGGTCTCCGAGATAGATTCCTATATAACATTAAGTCAAGAAGGCCTCTTAATATGTTGTACACTCAAGGGTCTATAATTAGCTGCTGCATATTGCTGTGCCTAGAGTGGTTGTGCTCTTGCCGACATTACAGTCGATGATGTCATCAGGGGCTATATATAGCGATCGATATTCGTAAGACCAGATAATAACTTCTGACAATTTCCTTCTATGTTAACAGCTGTCCATATCATCCAAACACAAACATAAGTCGGTAGACAACGCTCGATCTCGCGACATCATCACACTCTCTAATTGACAAATGGCTAGTGTAATCAATGGCCCAGCATGTATCGAAATTTTATATGTTATCGAAGGCAGTTCTCGTATGGCGAGTATCATTTTAATTTGAACAAAGTTAAGTTTATTTGAATACATTGTCAGGGTTTGTAATTATTGGTGACTGGACAAGCGACAAAACAATCTGTGTCAGGTAGATATGAGTCCTTCAGTCGCGGCGCGATCGAGTGGCACGCAGGCAAGCATGAGGGCGGGGGCCAAAGAGGCCATTGTAGCAGAGCGGTCGTGACTGCTGCCGAGTTTCGCCTGAATGGGCCTTAACTAGGCAGATTGAGTCTCATGAGCCGTGTGAGAGCAACACGGGAGGTAGGCAGGGAGAAAGAGAGGGAGAGAACTAGCGAGTGGTGGAAACTGACTTGCTTTCAGAACGAGTCGCTGCGACCAATCATGAGGGAGTGAAATTGGACAGGGTTTTTTGGGAGGATTATCTGTTAGTGATTGGTTTGTTACGCGTTGTGAGACTGGCGTACGAGTAATTGTACGTATATATACGTATCTAGTGCCCGTTGCACGAAAAAAAAATGATTTCCTTGTGCACGGGCAAAATTATTCATTTTGAATATTTATGAACCGATTATGGCGCACGTGTGGCAAAACATAACTAATGCTCGAGCTTCGTTTCAATCAATATTGTGATGCTACGCACTAATAAAATTTGCGGTATGTATAAGAATTGGTAATCCGGATGCCGAGCTCTTAGCGCTTCATTCGCTCAGCCGCTCAGCGCGCTAGGACCACAACTGGGACACGAGAATCTTTGAATAGATCGAGCTGAAACATGGAACAATAATGAAGGTCGCTCACGTTTAAGGATATCTTAAGTTATTATGAAAAATTTCGTCAAGAAACAGATGCGCATGACAACCGTACGTGAGAGACAGAAAAATCAGTTGTTATAGATTATAGATGGTTCATAAATGTAAATGACGTTTGTTTTTGTATTTGATCATTGATATATCGTTTTTCGCGAAATAGAGCCAGAAAAAGCATAGCCTTTTCTCGGTTTTGTGATAGTCCATTAATGTTTTGTGACGGTAAATGAAAATGTAATGAAATACACAGACGGACAAGCGAAGTGACGAATGATAGATTTCCAGAGCACAATGTAAATGTTATTGAAGTTTGTACAATGTACATTGTGTTGTTCCACATAATACTGATCACTAATTCTTCGTAAGGAAAAATATGATTGGAGCAGTTCTTCCGAACAGCCTGAAGCCGGCTACTGTAGTCACCGGTTGTATGCCGCAAATCTAGACGTACATCACCATAGTGGGAGATCAAAATTATTGTACGAGGTTAGCAGCACTCCCAGGATACCTTCCAGCAGGAATGAGATCCCGCTCATCTCGATGCCATCAAGGTGATCTATAGGTGCTATAGGTGGTCTATAGGTGCTATAGGTGGTCTATAGGCGCTATAGGTGGTCTATAGGTGCTATAGGTGCTATACTCTCCGGCTGCCATCCAGCCGGGAACAGACCCCACACGCCCCCATCCCACCTAGCTGGGACCAGGTCCACATGCCCTGATGCCATCCAGCTGGGACCGATGCCATCCTGCTGGGCCCTGGTCCCACGCGCCCCGATGCCACCCAGCTGAGGCCGCCCCAGTCAGACTCGCCCTTCGCCTCAGCCGAGCGCTGGGCCAAGAGCGGAGCTGTACTGGCTGCACGCTCGGTGAAAGTGAAAGTCTTCAGCGCGCGGCGTAAACGGCTCTCCGCCTCTTCATTATTAGGTCATTATCGATAAAATGCCTCATTTACTTAGCGAATCATTACTTACGTGGGTGTTTAAATGTCATACCAACATTTTGATTCATTACTTCGTGAGGCTTAAATATCATACGAACATTTTGATTCATTACTTCGTGGGGTGTTTAAATCTCATGAAAATTTGGTTCGAGTAATTTAATTAACAGGATGTTGCCGAATCTTTTCTCTTTGTCCGATAGAATTAGGTCAAAATATTTAAAGGGGAATTTTATTCATGTATGAATGTTTTCACCTCCCACTACTTTGCAAAAGCTTTTGTTTAATTCTCATCAATAAAATTCATTCGTATTCAATTGATATTCGGGCACCCAAACATTCAACAGCTGTTATTCGTTTATTTCTAGTTATGTTTATGGCATTTTTAGGAAGATTTCATGAATTTTTTTTATTAAAATTGAAGAGATTCAGCTATAACTTTATTCCTTGTTGCGTAATGAGTTCTCTCTTGGACGTGCGCTCGGTAAATGGGTTTGACTAAATAATGGCGCCGTATGAATTTTGTACATTTTTCATGCTGATATTCTTGGCTACGTCTCTAAATATAAATCATGTTAATTTCTTAAGATGCTCTCTTATTTACGGTACGTACTGACATGAAATAATGTTTTCAGTATTTCTGATATGGACTGCTTTCTCATAAAGTATCGCTGATTCGAAATACAGACCCGGGAACTTTCACCTGTCCAAATCCTTAACAGCGTGACAGAGGGACGGACGGACGGACTAACCAAGCGAGCAACACTGGGCTATAACTATACATTATTACATAGTTAAAAATAATAACAAGAATTCTATAAGCATCGTGACATCGTCCCTGGTAGTTCGGTTGTAACTTCAGAATATAATGGAATCATTTTATAAGTTCTAAAACATTGTCAGACGCATAATACTTCGTATCTTGCTTCTTAATTCGACATCAATGTCGTATGAGTGTTGGTACATTCGGACTACAAATCGAGCAGTTTTGCAGGAATCTTACTATCAGAATATAGAAAAAACTGCACTTACCTATGTTAGGATCTTAGGTCAAAATCACCCATATTCTTTCTAACTTGGTTCATTTATTAGGAAAAGTTACTAGTGAATTTTCTATGTAGTGCGAACCATCAGAAAAAGTTGATAAATTACGGCAGGTCGGTGTTCTTCATACCGCTGTCCTGGAAGGGTGTGGACCGAGACCGCTATGTCTATATCGAACCTGGCTGTGTTCCAGCTAACACTGCCAAAATTTCCCTCATTTTTTGGTGGTGGAGCTTTTCTTTCTGCATCTATTTTTGGCATCAGTCACTCCATTTGCGAATGGCTCTCGCGTCCTCAGTTGGGCAGCGTGCTCGTTCTTGGAGCACTTTAGTTTGACCGCATTTTTCGAGGGTGTAGAGCTTACAGGCAACGTTTTGTAGACAAACATTTATTTCAACTGCTTGGGGTGGTGGTATTGAAGCGCGTGCACGAAACACACGGAGGTTTTCCAGAATGACCAGAAAGGTCGTACCTTACCAGCGTAATGTTTTCCCGCGATCAGATGTGGTGCATGGTAGGTGAGTGAAGTTGGGTAACCATGAAGGCTGCGGGATCCGGGGTCCACACCTGGTCTCTGGAGCATTAAATGGAGCAGGTGATGACAGCACCCTCTGCACGGGATGCTTGTCAGGTATGCTGTTCTTTCCATTTAAGGGAGGGAATGTCCTTGATTTTACATTATTTTCAACAATATTTTTAGGGTATATTTTGAGTTGTATTGACGTACGTGACCTCAAAGATTTTGTTTTTAGATGAATCGTAGGACTTTGTCGGACTCGAAATTTCTCCGTAAAAAGATTTAGTCATTGGCTTCTTAAGCGTTAGTATAAGGTGGGAATTCACGAAGTATTTTGTGTTCCAAGGGGAAATTCAGTCGTCATAACTGCATACCGTCAGTAAGAGTAAAGGTATAAGTTCAGCCATAAATCTTAGGTTGTGCAGCTAACGCGACTGATGACAGGTGTACAGAGTTCGAAGCAATTTCACAGCTAAGCGAATTTTTTACAGCACTTAATTCTCGAGTACTGGAACAATTAGCTCACAGGATTAATTCGCATAGGGATAAGAAACCCTTCGTTTCTACCCTTCCATTGATGTTGCTCTGGGTCACTTTGAAAACTAGCGAAAAAGAATGCTGACACGAGACTCGGCGAGGGGTTTGAGACTGTTTAGCTTAGCAGAGCTTTTCGCAAATATGCCGAAGTCGTGGGACTCCCTGAGGCCTGGGGCTGTGACGTGCGGA
>VOMN01042026.1:0-14705 GCA_014899125.1 Orchestia grillus
TGTTCTCCGTGCCCCAATTTGAAATTCACAGGGGCCCAGTTTAATGTTCTCTTGCCCCAGCTTAACATAGTTCGGGCCTCAATTTAACCGTGCCTGGGCCCCCAGTGAGATGGGCCACCACCTCTTCACGCTCGACCTCAGCTACAACGCCCTCATCGACATACCCAAGGAGGCACTGCGACATCTGGCTGCTCTCGAGTGGCTCAACCTGCAGGGGTGAGGGGTGTGTGGAGGGATGTGGGGTGTGTGTGGGGTGTGTGTCGTTTTATGGTGTGTGCGGTGTGTGGAGGGTGTGTGTGGTGTATGGGGTGTGTGGAGTTTGTGGGAGGAGTGAGGAGTATGTGTGCGTGTAGAGGGGGCCGAGAGTGTGTGCGTAGGGAGTGTAAGCAGGGGAGAGTGATATGTTTGTTACAAAATGCTTGCAAAGGTCATGAGTGCCTGCAGAGTGGAATTCCACCTTGGAAAAATAAATTTGCTTCCACTGGATATTGCAGAAGTGCTTCAGTAATGAGACTGTGTACTGCAAGTCTGCTTCCAAAAGTTTGTGATGAACAGCAACTACTTTTAGGCAGTAAACTTCTCTCAAAATCCATGAATTGCTCTTTACTTTTTTTGACAGATAGTTTTGGTATTGTGGATAATCATGGTATTTAATTTATTTAGTTGATTGTCTTAACAATTACCTTGTTTTAAGTAGTTTTCATCTATAATCAAGTAATTATTGAACAAGAGTAGGCCGGGCGCAGGAAGCCGCTGCTGGGGACAAAGTCATGACATTCACCCTCCCACGAGCAGCAATGAAGGGTTATGGGCCGTATCTTATAAGAGAACAATCAGGCTAAAATTCACTGAATACAAACAGATCACTTTGCGCCTAAACTTTACTTCATTAGAGAACGTATTTTGTTAAAAACAAATATCCATGGTAAATTAGTGCAACTGAAAAGTTTGAAAATGTAAATAAAATTCATGTTGGGATATTTTGTCATTAGTTAAGATATGAAAACTCAAGAAATATCGATAAAAAATTCATTCTTGCGTCAAAAAATTATATAGTATAATCAAATTAACCTCATACATTTAAAAATCTTCTCAGAGGTGTTACAAATTTTGCCAAGTTTGCTACAAGTCTACGGTAAATAAAACCAATATTTAAGTATCTCGATTCTTCATATATATCTTCGCATACGTGCAAACCAAAAAAGTTGCTCTACAGTTCAGGATTTAAAAATTGCTTTGCAACTTCACGGAGAAATTGGTATTAAATCTGATGCAGAAAACATTGGCTGCCATTGCACGTTATTAAATTATTGATGTGCCTTGCCGAATACAATAATGAATTATTTTGGAAATAAACTTTATTGTTAAAATGTTCTTAAATAAGATAAATTTGTTTTCGTTTCCCTATTTAATAATTTATTCAAAGATAGACTTGAAGTAAAAAGCATTTATTTGGCTTGAGTGCGTAAAATTTGAACGTGAGATTGGTCAGAAGATTTGCCTTAATTTATCGATTCATGATTGGTATTAATGACATAATGAACTCAATATTGAGCCATGCAATTATAAGTTGCGTTCATTTTAAACTCTTGATATTATCCATGATATAAATTCATGCTAATGCTATTAATTCATGCTAATATTATCATTCATGCTTGGTCATTAATTTCGTCATCAGGAATTTTGAAAATTGATCGGTTCAACTGTTCACCCATTGATATTATGGTTATCAATCATGAGACAAAAATATTAAGGCAGTGTTTCAACGCAGATTTCGCCCATTTTTGTTAACTTTGAGATACTACGAGATTTTCGAAGCAGTGATAATTGAATACTGGCCGTACTTTCCGTAGAGTTACTCCATTCTTCACAAACTCGTAAAATTACAGTACGCCATGTAGTATATAGTTTACGACGGTATATTTGATTTATCCTGAGATATATCTAACGGCGATTTTTTTCTTCCCAATTATAATACATTGGTCATTACGAATTGAGTATTTACGTTTTAACAAATTGTTTCCAGCTATATTTTGAGCGGAAATAAGCAGTACTTCGCCTTCCTCTGCGAGCGGTGGTTATACTTAGGTTGTAATCATAAAGTCATAATTAAATGCACAGGATACTGTCAAATTTCATCCCTAAACCAAAGAATATGTTTATCATTCATGATAGCCCCTTATGTACAGAACAAGTTTTATTTTTTCATACAACTTTTAAGCGACTTAAATAAGATAAAGTATAGAAATGAGTTCATTTTACGAGTCTTAACAACGAAAACCTAATGTTACATCCGTTTTGGTTAAGAAAGAAAGAACAAGACTAAATGACCTGTTCTTCATATTTTTCGACGCTTTTTTCCGGCAGAAACCAAATAGCAGAGCTGCAGCGAGATGACTGGAATGGACTGCGTGACACTCTCATGTCCCTCTTCCTGGCCGAGAACAACATCGACTACGTGCCGCAGTATTCCCTGACAGACTTCAGAAAACTCTTATGGCTGAACCTAGACGACAACAACCTCAACCGTCTGGAACGAGACTCCTTGTCTCGCAGCATTAACACTCTCAGTCTCAACCACAACTTGATCACAGCATTTCCGTCTGACATCGTTAGTGAGTTCAAAGACCTGACGTGGCTGTACCTTCGCGGCAATCTCATCGACCGACTCCCTGACACCGGCTTCGTCTTCGCCAAAACCATTGACAAGTTGGACCTCGGTGAAAACTTCATTTCGTTCATCCCTGATCATCTGTTCAACAACACCTTAAGCGTGCGAGACTTGCACTTTGACTTCAACGTCATTAAAGAAATCCAACCCTATGCATTCCGAGGTTTAAACCCTTCCAGGCTTTACTTGTCGGCGAATCAGATCTCCAATATAACGGATCGAGCATTCTTCGGGGGTCCGGACGAGACCGTTGTCATGTTGGACTTAGAAAAGAATGACCTCGGTGGAGTCCCAAAAGCGTTGTCCTTTTTGAAAAATTTGAGGTACCTTTACCTTCCGGGAAACGAAATCACGGACATCCAGCGACACGCTTTCAAAGAATCTTGCTCGAAACTGGAAGCTTTGAGCCTTTCAGGAAACTTTCTCAGTAACGTACCAAGAGTAGCGCTGGAGAATTGTAGCATGATAAATCATTTGAATCTTGGGCACAATCGCATTGAACAATTGGACCCCGAAGACTTTTCGACTTGGGGAGATAACTTAGAAACTTTGGTGCTCAGGAACAACCGTCTATCTAGCATTCCAGCGAACGCCTTCAAACACACTCCCAGGCTGAGAGAACTAAGCCTGTCTTTCAACAGGATAGTGGATGTCAATCAAGATTCCTTCATCGACATTCTCGCTTCACTCGAAATTCTGGAAATCAGTTTTGGTTTCTACAGAGACGATTTTCCGGAAACTGTTTTCAAACCGTTGACATCTCTGCAGTGGATTGCTTTAGACAATAATAATTTTCGAACTATTTCAGAAACTGCACTTTATTCTTTCGGTGAACTAAGCTACTTCAACATGGATTCTAATCGCTTGACTAAAATTCCGAAAACCCTCTTCCATCAGAACGTCCACAAGAAACTCGTTGACATCAGGATGGCAAATAATTTCATTGAACAGCTTGGGGTTCACACCTTCCACAACCTGGAGTCTTTACGCACAGTTGTCTTGACCGGAAATAAAATCACCAAAGTGCTCTTCGAAGCATTCAAAAATCTGCCCATGCTCAACACAATCGCCATTTCCAGCAATCAAATCAATGATATTGAATTTCAAGCTTTTAGTGGACTAACGAGTCTCATCGAGTTGGAACTGCAGCAGAACCGACTAAATACTTTCTCTCTGAACAATTTCGCAAACTTTTCGGTCAACCAATCACCTCTTTCTCTGAATTTGTCCCACAATGAACTTATCGAACTACACGCTGGTTCGGTGGGCCAATTCGCAATGAAAAGTCTTGACATAAGCCACAACCGCCTCAAACAAGTACCAGTGAACTTTTTGCAGACTTTCATGCAGTTTTTGGAGTACCTGGACATCAGCTACAATAGAATCACCAAGCTTGACACCAGCGCTTTTGGCGCCGTGGAACAGCTTCAACGTCTCATGCTACAGCACAACAACATTCAACAGATTCGTCCTGGGGCTTTCAACAATCTCCAGAATGTACAGTTAGTTGATTTGAGTCACAATCACCTTCAGGCCTTGCCGCACATGTGCTTTTCGGACATGCTGGCGCTGCGCAAAGTAGACTTTTCCTACAACCACCTGAGGGCTCTACCTCCCTCTGTGTTCACGGGCACCTCAATAGAGTCCCTTAATTTCGCTTACAACGAGTTTGTTTCCCTACCGACTGCAGCTTTGTCCATCGTAGAATCAACCCTGCATTACCTCGACATTTCTAGAAACCACCTCGAACATTTGGACTCGACCATGTTCAACAGCTTCTCAAACTTGATCGAACTCAACATTGCGAGCAATAAGCTCACGATCCTCCCCGACAACGTGTTCGTCAATCTAAAGAACCTCATCAGCCTTGACATTAGTGAAAACACAGTCAGAGCCAATTTCAAGGAACTGTTCCATTACACTCAGAACGTCCAGAAACTGAACTTGGCCAAAATTGGCTTCACGTCATCGCCCACGATCCCACTGCCGAATCTAGTTTCTCTAAATATGTCTTACAACGGAATTTCAGACATTGAAGTGCATTCGGTGGTCAGTCTGCGGCAGCTACGAACTCTCGACCTTTCATACAATCAAATTACTCATGTACGCTCGAGAATTTGGCCTTATCTGCCTTATCTGAAGACGCTCGACCTTTCAGGCAACCCTATTCAGTCACTGACAAAGGACAGCTTTGTGGGCGCGTCCAGGATCGAAACCCTTATTCTGAAGGACCTCAACGAGATCATGCGCTTCGATTACGACACTCTGTCACACATGGGGTACTTGAAGGAGCTCTTCTTGAACACCTTCCCGAATATTGAAAAATATCGATTCAGAGTCGGACAACTTTTGGCAACAGTGCACACCCTTCGCACCCTCCATTTGGAAGTTCGAGAAGATGCATTAACGGACCAACTTTCCGGGGCGTTCGGACCGAAGTTAAAAGAGCTCCACATATCTGGAACAAACCTAAAGGCTGTCGACTCCAAAACTTTCCGAGGCTTCCAAAACAAGCATGAATTGTTGCTCTCCATCACGGTGAGTGGCACAGCCCTTTTGGGGATACTTTTGGTCCTAACTTTGATGAATGACGGCCGTTAAGCAAGTAATTGCTGAACCTTCAATCTCCCTGAAATGGGTCTCCGGCCTCCTTTGTTTCCAAGATTATATTAGAAAACTTTGCCACTGCAAGTTGTGCGCCGCGGGCACCCAACTCCGCCGCCCTTTGTTGATTCTGTAGCTTAGTGGAATTCAAGACTATTTATCAAAGGCTTTGGACCAAGTAATGTCATTTTCAAAGCTTTAGTACTCAAAATTTGGAGGTTCTTTTAATTGTTTAACGCTAATTAGTTCAGGCACCGTATGGACAGTACGAATGACCGCATCTGAGTCACACGGCCATTTTTCAGCATGTAACTACACCGATCTTTACCGTGTACGACCACCCCTTCTCTACCAACGAAATCATGCAACACGGCCAGCTCTACAAGATATGAAACACATAGTGACATAAATTCAGGTATATACCCTTCACTTTTCAATCGGAGAGCACATTTTCAATATCAACCAAACAATCGTAACCCAAAATTTTGATCGTCCAAATTTTGAGTTATGTGATTTTCAGGTTGCGTCATTTAAACCACATTCGTCCCTGATAGAATAGAATAACACATTTTCGATAGTATAGATAAACTTCCATCACCGGTTTCGACCTCTTTTAGATGTGGTATAAGTGCCCCTCAATAATTTTTACTGAACTAATCATATGTTTACTGTGCTTACATCTCTGACGAAACTTCTCTCACCGCTTCTCGTTCTTTTAACTACACGATCAGATAATTATACTCGTCCCACCACATCTTACCTGGAATATTTGCTGTGTTCACGGGAAGGTGACCATCTGAAGCGCGTGAAGTCCATTTGCTTAATTGGCAGCTGGCAGGGGCTGCAGAGCCCGCTTACAGCTCCTGCAGAGACCCCGCTTACAGCTCCTGCAGAGACCCCGCTTACAGCTCCTGCAGAGCTCGCTAACAGCTCCTGCAGAGACCCCGCTTACAGCTCCTGCAGAGCTCGCTTACAGCTCCTGCAGAGCCCACTCACAGCTCCTGCAGAGTGGACCTGCATATCTTCCAGCCCTCAGCACCGCGTGCAGAACTGCAGAAAGCTCCCTTAATAAAGCCAAGGGTGACATATTTTGGGGAGCTTGTAATTTTATGACCTTCTTTTTGGTCCAGTGAACGTAATCAGATACTGAAATCTTCTGACTGTCCCCAGCACGTAGGAAGATTCTGCAAACGTCATGGCGAGGGCCCCATTCCCTCACCGCGTCACTGGCACCCTGTTGCAGGAGTTGACCAGCGTCACGCAACGAAGGAATGTATTCTCTTTCATTTTCGATCTTCAAGAACCGCTCCTCAATGATGAGCGTTGTTAGTTAACATTGCACCCAGGGTTTAATGTTACTTGGCTGCGCGGTCGCCCTCACGCTTATTTGTAATATAAAAGCTGCAAGTCATGCCCTGCCAGTCGTGACTGCGTCGCAGTCTGTACAGCTGCGAGTTTGTCTCCTGACTTGAACATTCTTCCCGCTCTACAGCTATCTCTTCCCTCTACAGCTGCTCGCCCAGTTTGCAGCTGTTTTCTCATCCTATAGCCATTTCAAACTTAAAAAGTTTTTTCCTGTTCTTCAGCTGCTTTTGGCTCCACAGTTGTTTTCTATATCACAGCTGGTTTCTGCTTTACAACTGCTGCACAGTCTTTAGCTATTGACCTCCTTAGCAGCTGTTACCCAACCATCAACAGTTTCGCAAGCAACAGCTGTTTCCTCACTGTACACCCGTTGCCCATTCTGCAGATGCATTTCGTTTTACAGGAATTCCCGTTCTCTGTACGGCTGCACCCAGCCCACAAAGACCTCGGATTGTGCACACCCCGTGTACACGATGTACGTGCGTGTGCACACTTCGTACAGTGTGTACAGTGTGAACATATGTACGCTATGCACACTGTACTCACCTTACATCACAAACACTCTGTACCCAGTGTACTCTTAGGTCTCGGTGTACACTTCGGGTCTACCAAGTGAACTATGCCCACAGTGCACACCACGTACACAGTGCACACCACGTACACAGTACACACCACGTACACAGTGCACACCACGTACACAGTGCACACCACGTGCACAGTGCAGAATAAATATCTCCCCCATCAGGACACCTCGATCGAGTCGCTGCCGGACGGCCTTCTCACGCACCTGTCGGAGGTGGCCTACCTCTCCCTCGACCTCCGGAGGAATAAGCTAAAGTTCCTCAACTCCCACGTCCTCTACGGCAACAAATTGGACTGGGAGAGCAGGGGCACCACCTTCGTTGCAGGTACACGGCAGGTGTTCCTGGGGGGCGTGGCTGGCGTCTGCAGTGGTCCGAAATTTACTTTTTCTTGAGCGGTTGTCGCTGGTGTTGTTTCCGTGGTTGTCGCTGGTGTTGTTTCCGTGGTTGTCGCTGGTGTTGTTTCCGTGATTGTCGCTGGTGTTGTTTCCATGGTTGTCCCAACGATTTAATGCAGTCCTCAGTGAATATATTTTTATCGGCCCTATATCGCCGCTTTTTTAATCCGTTTTCGTTGCGAGCTAATTAATTTCTCCAGTGTGTTTTTTCTTCATCCTTATACTCTCGACTGCTTTTGGAACTTTTTTCGCGATTTACTGTTATTTTTTCGCTGTTTTCTTCGCGAGATTTTACTCGATTTTCTCCAGTATCATGGTCCGTATTTTTCACCCGTATCTTGACACCGCTCATTACTTCTCTTGTTTTCCCAGAATTTCCCAGTATTTATTTTCTTCTGCTTTATTGTGTTTTTGCATCCTTTCCTTCTCTATGTTCTCACTACGTTGCACTGCATCATTCCCCACGCTGCACTGCATCATTCCCCACGCTGTACTGCATCATTCCCCACGCTTCATTGGATCATTCCACACACTGCACTGCATCATTCCACACGCTGTACTGCATCATTCCCCACGCTGTACTGCATCATTCCAAACGCTGCACTGCATCATTCCACACGCTGTACTGCATCGTTCCCCACGCTGCACTGCATCATTCCAAACGCTGTACTGCATCATTCCCCACGCTACACTGCATCATTCCAAACGCTGTACTGCATCATTCCCCACGCTTCATTGGATCATTCCACACGCTACACTGCATCATTCCACGCACTGTACTGCATCATTCTCCACGCTATACTGCACACAAGGCTTAGAGATGGCGCTACCAAACCCACGAGAGTCTTTCTAAATATGTTATCCGTCTATTAATCATACAGCGTCTTAGGAATATTGCTCTATTCAATAATGCTACTATGATAACAATAATAATTATTATTATTCTTGTATTCATCATTTTCTGCAGTGGACTACCAGAATAAAAGATGTCCGAGATCGTCTGTTTAGTGAGACAATATTAACAATCAGTCTCGTCCCGAGAATTTCCAAGTTTTCCAAGTTACAGCTCACCCAAACATTTTAGAGCGTGCATTCAGAAGCAAATGTTTCAAATAAATAAAGTAGGATAATTCGATCGCGAAAGAGCACCAATACACTAACTGCAGATTTGCTGAATACTTAAGATTAAGAATAATCAATAAAAAAGTACAGATGTCGCTCTTCTAAGCGAACAACATCAAATAATTTCCCTATGGGTTTTAGCTGGACATAATTTAACTTATTCGTTATACACGCATGCGTTAAAAGCTACAACGTTAACACGCATTTTGCAGGAGCTATGGAGCTCGGAAAGTTCGTTCAGAAACAGCAGGACAAGGGCCATCATTGACATTTCACAGTAGTTTCATCTTTGATGCAAAGCGATTCCAGTCAACACTTCGGGACACATGGCGGGAGTCCCTATCGGTTGGAATTTTATTTCGACCTCAATTTTGTCTTGCATTGCCGTATGTACCGGATTTTTTCCATCGTTGGTAGACCTGCATAATAGTGCAGTATGAAAAACCATCGAATTCTACTACTTCCTCCAATGGGTGTCCCTTAGCCCGATCAAATGCAATTTCCCCTTTTTGACATTCTGAGACTTCTTACTTTCGTCTTATCGTTGTAGACCAACTAAGAGTCTATACCTTACCAGCTGTGAATGAAGACTGATGCTACTTCAGTACTTGAATACAACTTAAACTTCGGTCTCTGCATTCAAAACCGATTGATGCACGTAGTAAATAACTAGAGCTCGAAAAACTATAGGTGACTACTCACGCGCCTATTAAGTACATTAAAGAGTGAGCACATATCTTATGGACGCTCAGTAGTATGTTCTAAAAATTTACATCCCAAAACCTTCGTACGTTTCTCAGGGCATCTATCAGTCCGAGTAAATCAACATTTTAAAGACTGAGAAACTTAACTTAGACCTACCTTACAATACTGTAAGAGAAAAATTACAAAGAGTGAGCCTATCTTTTAGGGCCAAAATAGCACAGGGAAATAAAAGCAGAGTGAGCACACACTCTTTAGGACGCCTCACACCACTGGTAACTAACGGTTGGGCTGGTGGGCACCAGGTGGGCTGGCGCTGCAGGGCAACGAGTGGACGTGCGACTGCTCCCTGGTGTGGCTGGGGCGCTGGCTGCGGCGCTGGCTCAGGGAGACCCTTCAGATCCACACCGCTGTCCTCAAGAAGGCTCAGCAGGTTGGTGGTCTACTTAGGCCTAGTCACATGCAGGCCTAGCGGCAATAGGTCGAGTGATAAATAGGCCTAGTGGAAGATAGGCCTGTTGGCTAGTAGATGTAGGAACAGGTAAGTTCATGAGAAGATTGGTCGTGTGGTAGGTAGATAGGCCTATTATGTTTCGTCGCAAGTACGTCTGGAAGTAGGTAGGTCTAGTAGTAGGTAGGTCTAGTGACAAGTATATGTATCATGAAAAATGTATGGGGTATCAATTATACACTACAATGCGAATGTACAATTCATATTTATAATTGCATAAGCAAAAATTATAACTTTTGTAGGGTGTGCGGGATAAATTTGACAGCAATTCAATTCCTTATTTTTTTCAGGCTGGTTAGAGATATTTTATCCCACCACGCGTCATTTAGAAGTTTATTTCTCATCAAATCATGTGAGTGATGATAGCAAAATTGGACGGCTGGAAACTACCAGAAAATTTACAGAAAATAACCTGTATCGTGATGATCGGAAACAAATAGAAAGATAAAAATTAGTCAGGATCAGAAACACAAGACTCGGAACAACTGTCCTCGTCAGCCTGCAGGCTGCCTACGTGAGGCTGTCCTCGTCAGCCTGCAGGCCGCCCACGTGAGGCTGTCCTCGTCAGCCTGCAGGCTGCCCAGATCTCTTTAGGGGCGAAATGTAGCGCCTGCTCGCGTTGGAAGAAAAGATCACCTAAGCTATGAAACTCAAAAGGCTTTTTCTTTCCTATGTAGCTAATGTCTGTAGAATTTGAATTTTGTACGAATGACGACTGAATGATGCCTTGTTAATGTTATTTGGGCCATTTATGTGAAGTATTCATCTGAGATGGCATGGGGCCTTTACTCCTGGTAATTTTCTCAAAAGAATTCCAACTTCATGATTTTGACTTGAAATATTTTAGCACCCCGCATTGAGTCCCAGATAGATGGAGCGGTCGGAGTCCCAGAAAACAACCGCTCCATCTTCTTATCTACTTCTTATAACACGCTCCATTTTCTTCTTATGACACAAAAATTTCATGCTTTTAGATGCTTGCTCTAATTGTCGCTCTATGTGGGGACGACTATTGAGCAGTTATCTGCTGGAACCGATCTAGCGCTCAGTGCGGGGGACGGCCGTTGAACGTTATCTGCTGGAACCGATCTAGCGCTCTGTGCAGGAAACGACTGTATTCTCGCATCATAATCATGCACCACGGTTTCCATCCCTCATAAATGACGTATGAATAAATCTTTTCGCCTCCAGGTGGACCAGTTGGCCCGAGAAGCAGTGTGCTACGAACCGTCAACAGGGCAACACGTGCCTCTGTTAGACCTCCGGTCAGAGGACCTGAGTTGCCATGCTTCTGCCCTCAGCGACACAGCCCACACTTCGGGCACCGCGGCAAGCGCTCCAATCCTCCCAGCCCTCGTGTTCCTGGCCACTGCGCAGGCAGCTCTGGCAATCAATGCGCACGTTTTGCGCGCAGTTGCGAATGCGCACGCACCGGCGGCCATGTTGTCAGTGGCGGTTGTCTGCGCTGTGCGCGATGTGGCCGTGAAGTGGGTGAGTTGGATTATGGTTGTGGTAGCAGTCTTCGTAGCTGGCTGCAATGAACGCCTGAAAATGAAGTTTGTGAGAGACGAAAACGGTGAAGTGATGGAAGTCTATGAAAATGATCCCGTGAAGCAGGAACTCGAGAGCAGCCATGATGAATGTGAAGGGAGAATTTTAGTGCTGACGGACAAGAAAGATGGAGAGAATCATGAACGCATGGCGTTTATCAAAGAAGGCTCTTTGAAATGGATTGTTTTGGATACTCGAAAATTGGCCTCACGAGATGGCAAAAAACGAGAACACGATGGACCGATAACGCTTGCATTAGAACCCAACGATACTCTTCGTATATTGAATCGACTTCCTTATTTGAATCTTATAGAGGCCGCCGACGAAGAGCATGACCCAGACCTAGCCATTATCGAAAATATCCGACGGAGTAGCACTGCAAAGAGCAGGAAAGCGACCCCTTGGCGTGCGTTAGAACACGTGTTCAACACGACTGAACAGCTGTCTGATCCAACTGCTGATTGGGTGCCTGACCCTGAGGACTCTAGACCAATGGACAAGCGTGACAAGAAATTAGTTGGAGGATACACAAATGAGCGAATGAACGATATTTTGGTGACGCTGTCGAATTTTTCCCGTAGTGGTGGCAACGAGGAAGATTTGTACAGCATGGCAATTAGAGGCATTGAGCAATGCTCCAGTGAAGGCTGCCGAACTGAATCAGAGGAGCATTGTTTCTTGCCGCCGTGTGTGAGCCGTGGAAACAGGGCTCATGACATCATTGATACACAATGCAATCATCATAAAGTCAGTAATAAGCCCAGCAATCATTGTGACGTCAGTGATAAACCTTGCAATCATTGTGACGTCAATGATAGGCTCAACAACCATTGTGACGTCCGTGATAGACCTTGCCATCATTGTGACGGCAATAATTGGCCTAGCAATCATTGCAGAGTCGATGCTAGTCCCAAAAATTCCCCTGACCACAATGACAGCTTGCTATTGACAGCGCAAGACTTACGCAGGGCCACACAGCCCGGTGAAAGTGATGTTCACACAGAAAATTCATTCGCACAAATGTGCTGCTGCTGGTGCACTCATGAGAGCTTGTCTGCTGCCGGACGAGGCGGCACCGACTACGCCACGCCTCACGCTGTGAGAGAGACTTCGCAAACTTCTCCGAACGCTGGTCTGCCTGCGGATTCATTTGAAATTTTACATGGAAATGCGGAAAGTGTTTTCCCCTCTGCGAATTGGTCCTTGCGGAAGCGCGGTAGCGATCGGTCGAGCAGCAATGCTATTCTCAGGAAAGTGGACAGATAAGTTGAGAATTGTACCTTTGAGGCGCTGGCTAGCGAATGAAAATAAAGCTTCAATAAAAAAACCTATTCGGGCAACGATAAAAGATGACTTTCACTGTCTTGTTCGCAAATGGATAAATTAGCATCTGCATGAAGGTGGTGATCGGAAAGTCGTGAGTCAAAGTCGTGATTTTCGAGCGAGAATAATTATTTTTAATTAATAATTGAACCAGTTCGTATGTGATGTCACATGAATATTCAGAAAACAGTGGTTCGTTTCGAAACTTCAATCACATATAATCATTTTTATTTGGCGATAAGCATAAATAAAATATGCATCACTATACGTTAATATAGACATAACAGTCAATGTGATTGAAATGACAAGCCCGATGAACAAAGCAGGACGTATACTACTCATCGGAAATGCATATATTATTACCTTCGTTTACTATCTCACCATTATAACCTTCATGTACCTCTGGAGACTGTTGTACCGACACTATTCACTAGCGCAAAAGGACTTTCCTATGTACATAGTACCAAGAGCCAGGAATGTGTACTCTCGCGTTTGCTGGAGTGCATGTCTGCAGGTCTGCCTGAATGTCTTGGGAATGTTTTCCTGCATTTTCGTTGATACAATTCCAAATCGTCACAATGTACTCGAGCTGTTGTGTAAGTGCGATGTGTTCGAAAAACACATAAACATGAGAAATAGACGTGTGTCACTTTAGTTGTCTTCAGTGGATTTAAATACTCAACCGTTAATGCAAATTTTCAACAGTGGGTCAAAAATGGCCTCCTTCGAAAATCTTTACACACGAAATTAGATTTTATTAAACTTTATTCCGACGTATGGCTTATCGTTACGGGTGATTGCTCAGCACGGTTTCCGATGAATTTTATCGCTCTTTCATTCATTCTTTCATTCATTCTTAAACTCATTGACTCATTCATTCATCGATTCATTTTTGGACGAATATCAATAATTAAAAACGCATGAATTTGTAAGAAATGAATGAAGTAGACAAGAGAGAAGTTTCTGTGAAAAAGGAACTCGTCAACTCCGTTGCTCCGTTCAGACGATGGCGAGAGCAAACACCCGACCTTTGTTTCAAGCAATTTTGTCCCTTACAACCGGAACTTGAAATGTGTCTATCGATACTTGCCATTGCAACGTAAATGTCAAGCAACACTGTAGCAATTAGCGTCAGGAATCAGTTGATGATAATCGCTGTGAAGGACGACGTATACTTTAAATGATATATTTAACTACAATAATTGCAACAATCCTTGCATGTTGAGAGCTACTATTGTCACACTTACAATAACTGCTGATTATATGTAACTACCATTAATATCCACGAGAGATCTCAAGTACGAACTTTGGTTTATCTGATCTTAGGCAAAACGGGATCTAGATGTATTAGAGTTAGCCCTTCATTACTTATGCACGGGCACGCACGGGCTCCTCCCGCCGGCCCTCTTCCAGCCTCTACATGTTCAGTTGAGACGACCGTGTCCCGCACAGCTTGGGGTGCTTGGAGACGTGCTTGTTATAGACTTTACTCCTTCTAATTCAGGTAATTTCAGACTTTTCTGTTTCTAATTTAGGGAATTGGAGTCATTCTCATTCTAATTTAGAAAATTTAAGCCTGTTCTCTTTCGAATTTAAATAGTTTGATTTTTTTTCTAATTTGAACAATTTAAGGCTTTTCACTTTCTAATTTACAGAATTTGAGTCCTACTCAATCTAATTTACACAATTTGAGCCTTTGCCTTTCCTCATAGAGCGAATTAAAGCCAATACTCGGTCATGTTTGGACGATTTAAGTTACGCTGGAGTGCTCTCCGTGCTTCATGATGGACGCATTAACATATGTGCACCAGAGCCGCACCGCGGGCGGGCGGCGCAGGCGTGAGGCGTTCAGCTAGCCGCTGGGGCCGCTGTTGTTC
>VOMN01042030.1:0-11976 GCA_014899125.1 Orchestia grillus
CGGCTCCATGCTGCAACCACGGAAAACACGTAAGCAGAAATACAGTACATGCAAACGAGGTAGAATTTATTTTGAAAATTTTTAAGTAGTATCTACTTTCAAATTTTCATTGATTTTGAAATTCATTTACATATTTTTTGAAATTTAAATTTATTTTGAAAATTTGTAAGTAGTACCGACA
This sequence comes from Orchestia grillus, assembly GCA_014899125.1. Taxonomy (NCBI): domain Eukaryota; kingdom Metazoa; phylum Arthropoda; class Malacostraca; order Amphipoda; family Talitridae; genus Orchestia; species Orchestia grillus. Next base: position 182 of record VOMN01042030.1, read on the forward strand.
TACAAATTTTCAGTGATTCTGAAATTTATGTATTTATTTTTTTGAAATTTAAATTTATTTTAAAATTTGTAAGCAGTATCTACTTTCAAATTTTCAAAATAAATTCTGGCTTACAAAATATGGCTTACATATGCCGAAGCTTGTGACGTAGGTTTAAGACTTCGAAATCTCGATCTCTGAGTATTTTTTATCAAGTGAAACTGGTCTCGGTCGTCGCTCTGTATCTATCGCTTTCATCTAGAGCAGAGTTTTCTTCAGGCTACTCTTCATGTTTTCGAAAAATAGGGCAAAAAGCTTCCAAAATACAGAAGGGTATGAAGAGAGTTTTTATGGGAATAACGTTAGGAAAGGCAATATATTTTAGCCCTATTTTTTGGAAGAGATGCCTAACACTTGTTTACTTTCTGTTGGCAGTGGTTGAAGATTTTACGGTGCACAGAGATAGGCAGTGCCTCAGACGTCCGTGGAATTTCCCCGAATTTTCTTCTTAAATTATTTCACTTATTTATTTTTATTGATGTATATAAACCTACTAGACTACGCGTTGGGTCAAATAAATTTATCAAAACCAAACCGTATCCAGAAATATATCCTATGCAGTTGAGTCGGTATNTCCTTTCTTTTACATGACATAAGTGTATATTTTCTCTTCTAACAAATAGAAAAATAGTAAATAAAGAAATGTCCTTGGTATTCAACAAAAAATGCATAAAAGAAAATTTTCTCTTCTGTGTACGACTTCAAACAAGCAAACAAGACGACCAGAGTTTTAGTATGATGTAGATTTATATATGTAAATCTATTAATATATATATTAACTACATATAAAATTATATTCCCCAGATGCGACGTGGCTGCACAAATTGGGGCACTGCGACGCACTTATCGCTTGCACATAAGATAACATCACTGAGAAATTCCAACAAGATCCTCGCAGCTGTTTCACTATTAACACACTTTGGCTCCATAATAAGATTCGCTTGCAATTAGGGAGCAAAGTGAGCATTAGATCGCCTGGTGGCCGTTACCTTTAAAATTTTGATAAATAAATAAGTTAATTAAAACATTGAAAAACACAACTCGTAGCTCAGCCACAATAACCTCAATTGAAAATTTAAGTTAAAAAGAACAAATCTCTTTCATCATGAGATATCAACAGCGTAAACGGATTCGTGATGAAGCTGCAGTTGTTCTCGAGCTCAACCATAATCGCATTTTAAAATTTCCATTCGATAAAACAAAACCCAACCGCAGTAATCTAACGATGACAATATTGGACGAAAACTCTATTTTTTAGGAATTGTGATAGTGTCATAACGATTCATGACTTTATCTGGTTCTCGAAAAGCTGTTAATGGCAAGTTGATCTTCATTTGTCTTTATTTTTCTCATACGCTGACACCTACATAAAAAGCTGCAGGATTAAAATTCAAACGACAATGTTCACTTCAATCTTGAAAACAAAATGAGGAGTTTCTTTTGGACTGAGTACAGTATCCATATTTTGGACGGCAACAGAAGATTCGCTCTTTCTGTACGTGGAACCGAAATCCCTGTTTCTTCACACCACAACTCAGACTCCAAATTCTGTTGCGTTTTCCGAGAAGATGAAGATTACTAAACACGGGCCTCTGAGGACAAGCTGTGTACCCGCAAACACGCATGTTGACACGAAAAAGAGGGTGTTGTCTCTACCGAGAAATAGGTCAGTCCCTGGAACTTCTCGCTCTCTCCCCAAAGAAAAGCAAAATTGAAGTCCACCGACGTCCAATTGAGCGTATCTAGGATATTTTTTTTCACTCAATCTTCTCTTAGAATATGCAAATGTCCCGGTAAAGGCGTACGCTACTATGCTATACGGAGACTTTTGGAATTATGCTCATGTTAGTTTTCTAAGTAATGCGTGCTGTCTTCCATTTTTTCAATAGTACAAAATCGAGGAACGCTGCGCTATACACTCGTATTGCTGAATTAATCATGCATATGCAGTTTAGCATTATTTTCCAGGGAATTTGCGAAAAAGCTGAAACTTAAAGCATCCCACCAGATGGTCCGTTCTTCACGAATACTCTCCAATAAAACTCGGACTTGCTGAACCTTGGCAGCCAGTGCCCCGTCGTTGATATTTCATTTATAGCTCAAGCCTAACAATAACGTACACATGTCGCTTGATGCCAAATATTCAATGTTCGAGTCTATTTTGGCACTTTACTCAACTTGCACTTGCCATTAAATGTATAACTAAGACAAACAGTATAAGCATTGTAATACAATAACATAAACCCTTATTATGACACTTTCGCATTAAACTGACGGCTTACATAAGAAGAATGTCGTATATTCCATTAAATCAAAAATATTAACGCCCCTTTGATCTTAATGACGTCATTTATCAATATCATATAATTATAATATAAATATAATTAGCTCATTTATAAATATAAATATTATTAATCTTTATCTAAATATAGATAAAAATACCTAAGAGAAAAAAACTGAAGGTAATTATAGATGTTCCGGGGAAAAGTTAAATTGGGAGGGTATACTGCAGACGAAAGAACAATGAGAGAGCAAGAATGACCTGAAGGATGATATGAGGGATCGTACGTTGAGAGATGGCAGCTAAAAATATAATCTAATGATACGGACACATGTAACAGATCTTATAATAAGCGTTGCTGACTTTAGAAACTTCCCCCAGTTCCCAACTGAAGCTGATGAAAACACGATGTTTCAATTCGAACAATACATGCATTCGCACAAGCGTTACAGCGTTTAATAGTTACAGGCATAAAGTAAATAAATTTCTTACGACTATTTTAATGAACAGATCAAATATACCTATCTGAGGGTCGTGGTAAGTTCTATGCCTCCAAGTGCGTTGTGTCTTTTTGTACTAGCGTTGGTCAGTCATCTGAAACAAACAACTCAACAGACGAAGGCCCTTTCGGGTAGGCGGCGGTGTGGTGTGCAAGGTGCCTGAAGTAAACATGGGGTGGACTTGAGTTCGGCCCAGAGGTCTGAGATGCCTTGGAGAACGTTGTAGTGTACCTTATTTATTTCTGCCTCGCTCTACGGAAGTCTCTTGCGTCGAATAACATCAACTGTTTAGTTGAGTATAAGAGAGGTAGGTTATGTAACTTTCTGTCTCTAGCTGTAGCTAGGATAGAACAAGATGTGGGTATAAAGGTGCAATAAAGAAGAGAAAAGGTTAAAAAAACGCCTTCAATGAAAATCGTATCATTTTGCCATTAAACAGTCCATAAGTCACTGACATCACAAGAATAGCATCCAAGTATTGGTGTGGTCAGGTACGCTCGTCCACAGCTCCCCACCGAAGTCCCTTTCAATATTTTGGCGTATATATGACCCTTGAGCAATCCTGAAAGCGTTACAGAAAGTTGCTGATACCCCAAATGCCTGTTATTTCGATCAGCAAACTTCACAGGTCCGAAGTAGTTGTGATCCTCTCCATCATTTCTTTCCGTGTCGAAGGCAATCGGTTCTCAAGTTGCGACTTGAGAAGAACGACTTCAATGCACAAAGTTTCTACGGGAATTACGGAACGCTGATGGGAGCGACAGCTCTCGCTAGAAATATGATGCAAGTTGAACGTGGTCTGGTCTACATTGCACAGCCATGCGGGTGCCTCCTGCAGGCAGTGGAATGAGTTCGAATGAAGTTAGATTTAAACTTCATATTCTCGGTTTATTTTATCCTTCAATTAAATGAGTAAATATGCAGCGACGACAATCAGATTGAACTTTTGTTGTACCCCCTCAATAATTAAAAATAATCAACTATCCTTCGGCTGTATCTGTGTTTCAACGGCCAAAGTTATAATTTATTATGGATAGAACAAGTTATAATTTATTTAGGCCAAAGTTATAATTTATTATGGATACCCATAGACACGGGTAGTACAACCCGCAATCGTGCGTTATAAATCGATTTTGAGTTCATTTCTAAAAGTCAAAATTGTTTGGGAGTCTTATCACTTGTAGTGGAATAACTTAGACTTTCGAATATCTATCTTGTGTCTCGCGGTGCTCTGTTCATCAAAACACTCATGTAAAAAACCGTTGATAATCTCTCTGGAAAAGCTGTAAGGCTGAAGGAGCATCACGGCGAGAATGTGGGAGCCTTACATTACTCAAGCACTGCGTTCTAGCCTCCACCATCACCACGTATGAACGCTGAGATTTACGTATGTGTAGTTCGTCTCGTGGAAATTTTGAATTACCGTAATGATGAAATTGGATTCGAAAAATTCTTAGGAAGAAGCCACATGAAAAATTAAAAACAATCAATTAATAACTGTTGTATCACAGTGAATCCGTTAGCTAGCCGGTAACATTGCTGATATTTTTTCAGGTTTTACCTCGTATGTCTCCATAATTCACACCGCGAGTAAACACTCAGCTTTTAACTTATTGAAAAGAGTGGGCCTGCTCACCTCGTAGTTCTTGCTCGAGATCAAATTATAAGAGACCAAGTCTGGATTCTTGAGGGTCTATGAAGCAATCCAGTAATAAGATGTATTTTGGCTCGAGCTATCGATGGATTTATATTAATTCAAATTCAATAACTGGATGAATGCAGAGCTGCCGTAACATGAGCCCAGGCTAATATTGGATCTGTAGCGGATATTCGAAACATTAATTAAATTTCACGGCATTGTTGTAACTCCTCATGAGCACGGAGCTGTGGTGCATCACGCGAGAAATGAGGGTTGAAGAACGATGCGCGCGGTTTTGGCTTCCAGAATCGGGTCGGTTTTTAGGCTTCTTTTGAAGCGAGAGAGAAGAGAATTTTACGTAGACAAGAAAATCATGAGGAGTAAAATGCGAAAATTCGCGAGTAGAGAATGTTGGTTAGTCGTCAAATCAGGAGTCTGGTGCGCGGTGAGGGATTTGGATATTTTTTAATGCATGGCACTAATTTGAGATGTATTGTGAACGGTCGCAAAGGGCTCGTGAGTCACAGCACGCTGCTGCATATAAACCAGTCTTTTTTACGTAGAAAATGAGTACGAAAGCCTCAGAAAAGAGCATTCGATTCGTATCTCAATTGAGAGAATATCAAATATTCGTGCCCTTAATTGTTCCATGATGACAAACAAATACACAATCGTCTTTTGTCTAAAGCTAAATCTCTTCTTTAATAAGTACACTCATAACGAATATGTTACCTAAGGTACATTTGAAGCTACGTACATTTGAACAAAAACCAACGATTCCATAGCGTTTGTGTCATTCGAAGAGCTTATTTGAGGACTCTAATTTCAGGATGAACCCAAAAATTGGTCTCCTTCATTCGTGCAGCATCGGGCTCCAATTAGTAGATCGTACACTCACTCAGTCGTTCGTCGTTGTGTCGGGTACACTTACTTATTCTTCAAAATGGCCGCCTTATGTACATGTACATGCACTAGCTGAGCAGCACCGTCAAATCATCCGAAAATATTTAAAAATACGCTCTGAGCCAACATGGGGCTTTACGTGCGTTCAATAGGAAATAATCCACTCTAAGTTTCTAAATTGTAAAAAACTGACTCATTAACATGTCAATCATCATGAGTTATGTCTCACTCTAATGAAGGTTAGAAAAAAATCGGGCTTTACTAGATGGGGCAAAATGAAGTCTGCCTCCTCACCGTCGTGTAAGGACTAGCAGAAATAAATAAATTTTTGAATAAATAAATTCTGAAAATAAATTTTTCATCGACAGAAAGAAATTGAATTTAGATGCTTCCTCTGCGCCATTCACGTACAATAGCCATTTACGTTCAGGTAACCACAAGTACAAACGTGATTGCATGCATCTGACTTGCTAATATTAGTAAAACGTATCTTTATTTCAGAAGGCACTACAGCTGTTTCTTTAATGTTTGTTCAGCACGAAGTGAGGTGGGAGTCATTACTGAGTTGCATCGAGCGACTCTCAGTTAAGGTTGTCCGGAAACTCTCCCCAATTTTCTGCTCCAAGGGAAGTGACAGCTGGAAAACAAAGTGACAACCCTAATAGAAGTATTAGAAGTTCCTGGATCGATTACTGAAGCAAAAAGGTGAAGTAACTTCTCTCAAATGCGAAAGTCGGTAAGATTAAGATGGGAAATTGGCTGGCTGCTCTTCGACAAGTTCAACGAAATGCGTCGTATTTGAAGACTGATTTTCAGAGAGAAGTTTGTACGAGTCGGCGTAGTTGAAGCGTGAATCTTTTCTTGAAATGCAGAGCGCAAGTTCTTGAGCCTTGAAAAAAAATTGATAAACATATTAATAAATACCATACTTGGGGCAAATTCTGCTCAAGTCGATTTTGAGATTAGATTCCCAAGATGAAGAATGCTAAAAACCTTCCTACTTGGTCTAAAGTTCTGCGTTCAAATGACAACTACAAATAGGCAGCAACATTTGCGCTAACATGAAAGAACTTTCATTTGACATTGTAATCGACTACACTCGACCGCAATTCTCAGGGCCCCAAGCATTTAGAAGGAGAACTCTTAAGACTCGCCGGAGCGAAAAACCAATCCTAGAATTAAAGAATTTGACAAGAATTCAATACCCAATAAGTAGGGCTGTTTCTCGTAATTGGCCGTGATGCTGGCAAATAGGTACAAGAAGAGAAAGGTTTTACTTCAAATTCTATTTTCCAATATCATCAGTGATGACTGGATGCAAAAGATTGATGTCAGTCCCCAAGATCAAAGCATCCTTCCAGACGCCTCCATCGAAGCATGTGGCATTGGCTAGGAAGCGCAGCGTTGTAGAAGACAACGATTTCAACGAAAGGGTGGAGGAAGAGTGCTCAGCTCTATGCAACGAAGCTGCAAAAGCAACATCTTTTCTGCTAGACTTTTGATGACCGAGTGAAATAATAAAATAAATTTTCAATATCTTTGGCAGCACTGATCCGATTTTCATTTAGACTTCGGTTTTGGAACTTTCCTGATTTTTAGAAACAGAGACAATGGTTATTTTCATTCTTTCTGTACTTCTTCTACCTTCACCTTCGGTCACCGGATAAGTTGATTTTTCGCTCCGTCGGTTCTTAAAAATCGAGCATCTGATAAGGCTGTCTGACAGCATTCATTAGGCATTTCCTGAGACGCAAATACTAATATGAACAAGTAGTTATCGGGGCACAGATGGATGGTTCAGAGCCCGCATTCATTCGTCTAATCAAAGAACGTGAGGTCGCCGATAGGTGCACCATCTGATACCCTTCCCGTGCATCTCGAGAGCATCTACTGGCAGGCCTTCGGAGACAGTGTACGGTGTTATCGCTTACACGAAGCTCATTATAAATGAATGATGGGCTATACAGAAATGTTTCATCATATACAGAAATGTTTCATCAGATTCTTCCTTTCGTTACAGAATTTTTTTAAGTTTCCCTCGTGTTGTGCGAGTACGCATTGCCTGTCACCCATTTTACGGAACGTACAGCGATCAGCAATACCAAATTTCTCGAGTGACTCGTACAGCTGGTTTGTTTATTTGTATTCTACAGGGAGATTCTTCTTCGACCCGCCGCCCTTTAACGCGACTTCCATTCTCCCTGTTGCTGTACCCCACACGACGCACAATAAGCCAAAAATGAGCACGCATTTTCTGTATCTTGTCTCGTCACTCCACGCTACTCTTCACATTTCTTGTGGCGTTATCAGAAGTTATGCCAAGTGCACTGAAAGGGATATTCGTTTGATGCAGCGCAATTTGCCTTTCGGAAATGCAGGACGGGCCTCTCGGAGAGAAATTTCAAACATTTTTCGACACAGAATCTCAGAGCACTCGATCGTGTCCTGTGGGACGTCCCTGGCTGCGCACAGCTGTCAGGTGCACTTGGCACAGGACTTCGTTGTCTGCCTTGCGATATTTGTAAAAAGGTTTCGTTTCCAGTTGTTTTTGCGTCTCGCGTGGAGCTACCTCCAACGTCTAGCCGCCGATAGTTTCTGCGGGTGTCGTGGTAGCGTGAGACCATACCCAGTCCAAATTTTTCGCCGCCCCATGCATAAATTTATAAAACAGTTGATGAAAATACTTGGGTAGCGAAAACTGTAGATTATTATAGACGCTTCGACGAAAAATTTAGACTGGGTAACGGTAATGCATCGGTACTCGGCATGAGGACTCGGCCTTCATATCTACCTCAAACATTCAAAATATCTCTTTTTGACCAGTAGTGCGTAAATCAATAAAAAAGAGCAATAAATACTTAGACTTAAAAGAGACGCTGCTTGTGGGCCCAAGTGAACTCCAGAAATCGAGTTGTCATTTGACGAGCTGAAATTTGTTTTAGCTAAAATACTTGGCATTGTGTCGGTAGAAATTCGCTATCAATTATTGAGAGGCTTTCTGTTGACACCTCGAGCAAAATGTCCGATGTTTTCGTGCGACAAATGAAAGATATAGCTGGCCCTAGTGTCGCGTTTTGTGCAAACTATTGTACGCTTATTTCACGCCTATTGCACGCCTATTGCAAGCGGTGACAACTGCATCCTGTGACTATCCATCCATCATCAACTCATCCCTACATTATGGTACTCCACCTGCTTTTACAATATCAAGCAGTTGAAAACCAGGAACATGGGTCTTGGTTTCGATTGTTCTTTTGATTTTTCACACGTTTTTAAATCCCCACGTAGAACATTACGGTATCGCTCTTCACGAGCATTCATAAATCCATTCGAATTTTTAAGCTAATTAATTACCATCATCGAACTCGGATCGCAAAATGAGACAAGTGACTGAAGAACTTCATCCCTTTTCAATGATGTGCCACGTAAAGGTGACCTACAAACGCGATGTAGGTAAGCGCTGCTGCGAAGCAACGGGGGCTATATTATCACTCGACATGGAAATCGAGCCCGTCTAGGGAAAGGGACCGCGAGGGAGCTGGTTCCTTACATACACCTTGCAAGCGATCTTTTAGTTTAGATTGATCTCGAGTTGTCTGTCGCACGAGATTCGTTGAACTTAGGGCTAACTTTACACGGCTAAGACTTCTGTAAATTTACTCTCGTTGGAGAAATCAAACAGCATTACATCCAAAACGATTCAAGATTTGAACGAAAAATTACTCGAGTAGAAAGTTCCGCTCCTTGAGAACTTGGTTACTTTAAAGACAGTCGAGACTTCGTTCGCTCAGTTTTTGAGTTGTCCTCAGCGACGCACTTGTTTTGAGGATACTTTGATGTTGCAAGAGTAGATCGTGAAGCCGTTTGTTTGTTACGTAAGTGTTGCATTGGATTAACGTTTTTCACTGTAGTTTGATTAACTTTAGTTGGAGGTATCGATGTTGCTGGGTAACGTACGAGCTCAGTTTTGGGACTATTGTGTAGACTTCACTGCCGTGAGTTCGGACGTGTGCAGATCACGCCCGAGTGTCTCAAAACTGATGAGGCATGTGAGCTAAAAATTCGTGTTCTCTGTGTTAAAGCAGTGCGCTCAAATTATTTTAGTGTATTTTTCTTCGTTTGATAAGAAACCAGAACTTTCAGGTGATTTTCTACACGAAATTCCCTAAGTTTCTGCACTAATTCGTGCGACACAAATTCGTTATTTTACCCTCAACACCGTCCAAAAGCACACGGACTTCTTTCCCTCTAAGTGCATTCTCTCTCCCACTTCATTAGGTTTCCCAGTTTGGCCATTACCTCTGTTCCTCTACCTCCCGTCAACACCCCCATCCAAAGTTCGGTTGCGCGTCTCCCCACACCCCAGTCCACCCAAACTTCAGACTCCGGCCTCAATCAGCTGATAATCCGACGAACTAATCCTTCCCGGCGCGATGGCATTGCTCTGGGATCTGTGTCGCGTGATTATTCCCAGAACGAGATCATTGAGGATCACAGCCAGGGATTCCCGCCGATCAAACGCGCCTCTCTCTTCTCTCCCTCTTTGGGAGTCACTCGAAACAGGCGTGAACCGTCCGCTGGCCTGGGCCCCTCACGTGTCCTCAGTCTTAATTCGGTGAGCTCACTTTGTTTCTGGGGACTGAAACTTCGGTCAGGTCTTATTCTCATTTATTGAGGTCACGTCTTAAAGTCCTAATTCGGTGAGCTCACTTTGTTTCTTCGTTCAAGTGAAATCCTCATTCATTGAGGTTCATAAGTATTATGCAGCTCTCCAGTTAACTATTTCAATTTTGAATTCGATTTTCTTGCCGAATCTTTCTCTTTAATGTCTCCAATAAAATTTGATTTTGATAATGATTGCCACTTGAAGTTGAACGATCGGTCAGTAAATTAAACGCCATTTTGAAGTTTGAACATGATTCTCATACGTAATCAACATGATTCTCATACGTAATCAACATGATTCTCATACGTAATTCTAAAGTTGTAGCCCTACCGTTAGAAAATTTGAGTAGTAACATGCGTTGTGCTTCACGCGGCTAATTTTGAAATAACCGAACTTCTTTCCTCCCTGTGGAGGGGCGTAGGACCGAGCCCTGCAGTGGGTCAGCGACAGATGACAGCCAAGAATGCATGAGCTGTCAGAGCTAACATGAATATGCGGTTTTAGAGTAACTAAAGTCACTTTCAAAGCAAGAATTCACTTTAGAGCTTGTACATTGAGCAGCTTCTTGCTCCGAATCTGCTCAAACTTTCTTCCATTAACTAAAGCTGAAATTCACAACACATGAACTCTGCAGTTCACCCCCCCTTCAAGTTCACTTACTGAAAATGTAACTAAGATGATACGTCTGAAATAATTTTTTCAGCTACATTATGGTTATCATTTTTTTTCAAACGCAGCTAACGACGATGCATGTTTGTTGAATAGCGTAATTATGGTTACTTTTGAAGTAAAAACTGCCTTCTGCATTGTCTTCTCGGAGATGAAGGTTATAGCTGGCATCCTTGCGAGCAGTCATTCAAGATCATAAGCTCCTCGTGACCTGGACGTCTCTGAACTCCGTGCCGCCCGTGCAGCACTCACACACAATTCTACAATTCAACTAGCAATTCTAAGAGCACATAGGGGCGTTAACTCGCGTTATCCTCTTCAATCCTCTGTTTTAAGCCTCAGACGACCAAAAGGACATACATACATGTCATTTAATAAAAGTAAATGCGACTTTTATCGATATAAAAGACTTTACGGTCCACTTTCAAAAGGATACAGTAGAAAACCAACTTCAACCACATCATAAAAATATTTGGTCGTTCAGGGATTCGTTTTCGTAAGAATTTTCTCGCTGCGGGTTTCCTGTCCTCGAGTATACCACGCTTGTCCGACTGCAGAGGCGACCAGCACGGATCGCTAGATTGGTTCCATCAAACAACCACATAGAGCGGTACCAACTGGAGCAGGCATCAAATAGCGTGGAAGATATTCGTGTGATAGGAAACAAAATGAGAGTGATAAGAAGCAACTAAGTAAATTAAGTGGTTGGTTGCTGGAACTGTCCTACAGCACCCTATGCGGGGGACATCTGTACTTCATACGTACAAAATATTCATCACTTATAAATTAGCATCCGTTGCTCGCTACCCTCCAATAGATGACTATGGGATGACTGACGGAATGCTCTGCGCTTTAAGTCTTTCATGCATAAATTATTTTTTTGATCAAAGATCAGACTGCAGCTTTGTTTTGTACGAAGAACCAGCCACAGTCTTATGCAATCTAATATTGTACAATTTATCCTTTTAGGGTTAAAATTGAAGAATTTTCTTTTATTTCCAAATTATCGAGGCTGGCCAGAACATCGTGCTGAGTCGGTACCGAGGATTTTCCCATGCTTCAGCTATAGGAGGGCAACTTTCCAATTTACGATTCCCC
>VOMN01042041.1:0-10667 GCA_014899125.1 Orchestia grillus
ACGTAGTGGTTTATGTTCGAGTTTCTCCTCAACAATAAAATAGAAACCTGCACCACTTGGAGACGTAATTTTTTTGAGTTACTACTAGAACGGTCTAGAACGGTCGATACGTTCTAGCCGTTTGACTCTGCGTGTACCTCTATTCGGGGATATTTACGTGTGGTTCTGCATCATCTATTTATTTTGGTTTCGTGTGGTTGCCTCATTGGAGTTCAGTAACATGGTTTCCGTAAGCGGCTCTGTCTGAATGAATTCTTTCTTGGATCAGTCCCACCACCTCTGCAAGAGGGTCAGACCGTGGGTCTGCATCAGGGGCTGCGTGGGCTGCTGTAACCAAAGGTCATTACATCCGCCAAACTAACTGTCGTTATATTAGATAACGTTCTTGTGACTTATCGAAATACAATTTTACTAGCGGGGCCCTTGTAAATTACAAGGTTACAGTGGAGTAATATAATGTTGTTATTATTGTGGTGGGTTGAATATAAACGCCACATATCAGAAAAGTATATTGACAAACTAAAATATAAAAATATTTATACAAGATTTATATTGAATTTTTACAAATAATCAATTACATATACACCAGGCACATTTCTATACGCTAAACAATAATATACAACCTATACACTAAACAATGATATATGTTACATAAATACAGAATAAACATTACACAATGATATATATATCATATATAAAGATTAAACATTATACAATTATATACAGTTCTACAAGGATAAACTCTCTCTGCATTACTTCATGTTTCGGTTATTCTTTAACTCTCTGTCTGTATCTTCTGATTCTCTGACGCGCCGCTTCCAACGTTCGTTCACGATCCATACCACGAAAAGAGTTCTGGGGGTTAGAAAATAGTTTAATATGACTAAAATTACTCTAATTAAATCATTTTCTAAATTTTAACTTTGAGGAAAATATTCTACCTAGAAAGTTTCTTAGTAAAGATTGATTCTGCAGATAGCAATTATCCAGGAAGGATTGTGGGGGTTGGTGACGATTACGACACAACTGAAGAAATTCTGTTGCTATCAACCTTATGTCGACTATAAAGCACGCCTTCCTGTCAAAGCTAATTTATTTCAGGCCAAATATTCATCAGAAAAAAATTCTAGGCACAATTATTATAGGATTTACTGAATTTACCTTGAAAGTAGAAAGTTCCTAAGTAAAGATTGATTTTACAGACACCAATTATTCATGAAGGATTTGTAAAGATGAAACTGCAGAAGATGACATGGAAATCGGTAAAACGATTTTGAAATAAAATGCAATTATGGCAACTTCTTCGAATTTTTACTCTTAATTTCGTCATTTATCCTCTTTTTCTTCATGGTGGTGCAGTGCTGTCCTTGCTCCTTCGAATATCATAATGCGGTAAATTTATTGATTTGATTTTCTTGTTTCTCATATGCAAGCTCAATTAGTAATATTGTTTCAATAGGTTCTTCTCGTTGCATTTATTTTTTAGGGATTTTTTTCTCCTTTGTCATTTTTTGCCTCCATGGTAATATTAGTTGATTAAATCAGCTCAAATTTATACGATGAAAGAGAAATTTCATTTTTTCGGATGGAAATATATATCAATGTTAGAGACAAGCTGAATTATAATATAGATATGTTAATGGAATTAAGTTATTTTAAAAGTAATGAATACGCTTCATAATAGCAAGTATTTCCACGTAATTCACTGGATAGAAAACGTTAGTAGACTTGAGCAATGTTTGCTGGGAAGGCTGCAAGACGCACGCTGATCAAAATCCCTCACAACGTATTATTTGAATAATAGAACAACTCTGCGTTCGTGACATCCCGGCCCAAATACTTTCAATACGCATCTTCGTTTGCCAAAAAAGGAATTGCTAAAAGGAATTGTTTGATTACTTCTGCACTGCGTGACTCAGTCACACGGACAGCTGGGTGACAGAGGATCCCTCTGAAGTCAACATACAGAGCACTGAGCTACAAGATTTACGTACGTAGGCTGCCACAAGGTGTAACACGGCGGCTGAGCGCAAGGTCATTTCACCCTCTTCCAAGTACATAAAACTAGAAAATTTGTAATAGCATTTGTCTCACAGTGAAAAAATATTTCCCTAACGTCTAACTAATACAGAATACATGCTAATATACAGTAAAGTAAAAATAAAATATACCTCGACCAGTAAAAATGACAAACAGACTCTGGAGAACGGCTGGTGAATTTTTTGCACGAAAAAATACACAAGCCATTTATCAAGTTCAAAACTTAGCTAAGCATATAAGCTTGAAACTTGGGGCTTTCGCTTCATTTGAGTTCATGCATGTGGCAGGTTACCTGTTGGTCACATAGCAGGAAATGGGCTAATTAACATCTTGAATCTTCAAAAGCATGCAATGAGAGGTTAGCAGTCTTATTGCCAAGCCAGATTGATTACGTAGGCCATTGCTTGTTCTGCGTTTCTGTCTTCATACGTTGGCAGTTTCGATTTTGATTTCTTTCCTCTCCTTTATCATACTGAACGAATTGACCGTTGTAAGTCCAAGTGTCATCCCTCACTGAGTCCATCACAAGGTTCCAGGGACCAAAGAGCTTTTGTGTTGCTATTTTCGTGCAGTTGACCGACAGGCAGTCAAGGCACAGCGAGCCTTCGTCATGACATGGATCAAGTCAACAGCAGGTACGAAAAAAGACCCGAGCTCGTCCATTTGTTCATCATTCTGCCATCAGGCTCTTTTCTGCCTTCTCGCCTGCCGCTCACTCAGTGCCCAGGCGGTCTGTGACAGTCACGCAACATTAACTTGAGGACGAAGTCACGCCCGCTTGAGTCCAGGAAAACAAACAGTATATGTAACTCAGGCTAATACAGCGCTCAGTGCAGATGGGCCTCTGCGTCGCTTATGAATAAAAAATGGCTTGCATTACATTTCAACTCTCAAGCCAAACTTGCCGTTTAAAACTAACTAATCTTAGGCGGTAGGGAAATACCTCGGACTCTGAAAAGTATTTGCATTCATAAAATGTACAAAGAGATTTATTAAATTACCACGAATTTAAAATTCTGGGAGGGAAACAGCACTAAGATGAACCATTCCACAGCTTTTCTTGGACAAACCACCTTAAAGTTAGTGTGAAAAATTTGTAATTTTTGAATAGTACCATGATTTTCAGCAATTAACACTGCTTTCTTTTATGCATGGATTAGAACGAAGGGAAGTTGATAATTCCAGTCATCTGATTTGATGGTCCGAAAAACTGAAGTAAGCCTGTGAGTTTGGCTCCAATTTTTCTGAGCAATACACGCAGAAGCGCGTCGCAGGCATTTCATGTATATTAAGTCATTTACATGCCGGACACGGGCTCTCGCTCCGCTCTTTGAAGACCTTCAGCACACCTACAGAGATCGCCCCTGGCGTTAACGAACACGGGTTCGTTGATTGCTAAATCATAGGCCCCGCAGGTGAGGAAATCAACTCTCGGAAGCTGTTCTTATTTGCTAATATCAGACCATCGGAACGCTGCTGCGAATGTAGCTTCATGCACGTAATCTATTGGGAGAGGGCATCAGTTAAGAGACAAAAACACGAACGCGGGCTCAAATGTTCGTAAAAATCAGTTCAAAGACAAATGCAACTTTCGTTAGCAATGCCCAAAAAAGCTGCGAGCTTCGTGGCATACATCGGGGTAACGACTTTTAGCTTCATTGACGTCTTCTGTAATACCTTCAATGACGTACCCTCGCAGGAAACAGGAATATCAGGTACTGTTTTCTTTATGTCCAACCGAGGCAACTGGCCATGGTGTCTATAAGCGCCTCTAGAAAAGCTATGTGAAAATTGTAAATTTTAGTATTTTCAGGCACAGTCACATGACACGAATAACGTGAAGTTAAGCGTCATAAAGCAACAGCATTAGGCAGGCAATTGCTGCAAGGAAAATCGATAAAATCTCGGTTATGAATATGGATGACAAACTTTTCACCGGGAGCCACAAAATTTGAGGCATATATTTAAGAGAGATTCATTTATTCATTTATTTGTTTGGTGGATTTGACGGATCAGAACTAGTTCATTAGCTACAAACAGAATGCTTGAACAGATGAGCAGAAATGTAAACTCATATGCGCCGTCTTGACTTGTGCTGCTTGGCATTTCTTTCGTTGCATGGATTCGCGTCAAATTGATTGACACTCCAGTCACCAAATTCCAAAATCATCATCTATTATTCTACTTCTAGTGCATACTTTGAGAAACTCTAACCTCTCTTACGTGTTATTGAAGTGCAACGAAAATCAATAAAAATAATGAATAATACATTACAATCTCAGTGAATAGCGTGGAACTGTTGATGCACAGAGTTGTTCGGAAGAAACATTGCAATGATAAGTTAAGCGGCATAAAATTAAAAAAAAAAATACAAAGTGTGAAGTTCATACGCAAGTTGTTGAATATCAGCGAAGATACAGTTTTAAACGATAATATGTATTTTCTGGATAAATATTTTCGGGATAATACGTATTTTCTTTTCGCGATATAAAATGGTAGCACATTCGCATCAATTGGTCAATTTGGGACTCGGTAGCGTGGAGCTCCGACGTGTTCGGACGTGCAGAAATGAGAAGCAGAGCTCATCTCTGAGGGACCGAAACTTTCCAGCGCTCCCAACTGACTCAGCGCCTCAGCATCGAGCACGCTGAGGAGTCGGTGCATATTGCACTTTTCCCGTGAGGAGCAGAAGGCCTATTACGGATTCAAAAATTCGTGCAGCTTGCAGCAGCTTTTTCTTTGTGGTGGCGCGAGTGTTTTCAGTCAGCAAGATTTTGTGTAATGCGTGAAGCCGCGACTACTTTTTAGGATGAATTTTTTGTGTGTGCTTTGAAGTCGCAGTGCTCAAGGTAGGCCTGGGCCTGGGAGGCCTGACTTGCCTCCCTGCGGTGCTGAAGACAAATTGATAACCGAGGACAGCTCGATGGACACACGACACCAAAGCCACGGCGTGTTCTCGGTGCATTACAAGGATAGTCTCGAGACTTTCTCATCTTTGATCTATGAAGCAGATCCTGACGCATAGCGCAAGAATAATAATGCGCTGTTTCTGACATACATTTGCTTGGAAATACAGTTTTACATATCCTAAATATATCTAACAAAATGTTTTGAGGAAATTCTCTCCGTTGATTATGAATCCATTTTCAATGAGGTGCAACGTAATAAGTGCTTTAGAATTTCATCTGCTCATGCTTTTAAATGAGCATAACATTCACCACCAGTGAATCGTGAACAATGATAATATACTCGTACGTTTGCTTGGAATTTTGTGATTGACAATCGATCTCCCATAAATTCTAAAGATTTAGCCATCATTTGCTAGCTAGTGCTCCGAAGCTCAAAACTCAAAGTACTAAGAACATAAAGGGATATTCATGATCTAAATGAGCTAGCTAACCTGTTTTTGGCAGCCAAACTTTTTACGCTGTAAATTTCACGACGCCCTCTGCCTCTATAGCCAGTTGGTAAAATGATACATTCTTGTACATGTTTCGTAGCATTAATATTTATAACGGTAGGAAATTTTGATATTCAATAAAAATGTGATAACTAAATTTGTATTAAAATCATTTGAAAACCAGGTCAAAAATCCCTTGTGTGCCCGAGCTGAAATCTCCAATTTACAGTGGCTTAAAAATAATAAATTGTTGCGAAAATGTTAAGATAAACAAAATATATGTTAATACTGTATGATTTAAATATCATGCGTTTATGACGAGACCGACGATGACAGTAAAATTTATTAGGAAATTACCTTGAATTCAAGGAAAATGGAAGTATAAGTATGGAATTGGCTTGCAGACGCGATGCGAAGTAACGTTTGAACATTTTCGTAAGCTTTTGTCGTCAAATATATATGTTCCAAAAAAGTTTGAATTCATTTATTCATTCATTTTACTGCCGAGTTCTTCTTCTGCATGTGCGCACTCTCATCAACGTATGACTCTCCTGCCAAAAATCAAGGTTATTCGCAATGACTTACTGTATTCTAATGCTGGTCCATCGTTCGAGGAAGAATACTGAAATAGCCTTTTGGTCATCATTTTGAGAGTTAAGAAAGATTGGGCTATCTCTATTCCAAGGCCCCGAAAAATAATTTTGTCGAGTAGCTAATCTCACCGAAAAGTCAATAAACCAAACACGGAGGAAGAAGAAATACGCTTTAAAATTGCTTGAGAGCGGTAGCCATGTGAAGTTCTTACATATAAGTGTTCTTAGTTCCTTATATCCCCAGTAAAAGTTTTTTCAGCTGCTGAAAAAGAAACTTTAGACACTGATATCGGACGTTTGCATCCTATTCAGCTTTAACTTCAGTTTCTGGCTGCGCAACACACGATAGACTCAGTTAAACATTCGTTCTTCTCCCCAGTCATTCTTTGTCGACAGACAGAACGTTGACTTTATTCTTGGAAGCCAGGATTTCATGCAAGAGGAAGCTTGTGTATCTCAGTGCATTTTGGACATCAACACAGGGGAGAGAAGGAGCGGGGGTGTCCCTCCGTCCCTCCCCCCCTTCCAGAGAGCAGAGTTGCAATAGTGGCGTGTTCGTCCCGTAGATTATTGCCTCAATCTGGCCAGAGTGAGAGCGAGCGAAGCAATGTCAGCACTTGCGTAAAATATTGCTCTATCTTCTGGACCAGCTGCGCCGTGACAACGCCTTATGAATACTCTAAACACTCCAGGGTCTCTTAAATACTGCACTGCTGGAGAGTACAATGCTCTAAATACTCCTGTGCCTATTAAATACTGATCTGCCAGGGGTGTGCAATACTCTAGTCTGAACACTCTAGGGCCTCTTGAATACTGATCATCAGGAAGTTAAAAATACTCAAAATACTTTATTACCTAGTAAATAATGACCAACGGAGTAAATAATGACCACAGTACTCTAAACACTCCAGGGTTTCGTATTTACTAGAAGAGTATCAGACTATAAATACTCAAGCGTGTTATCTAACTACTGCACTGTTAGAGACTATATTACCTGAAATACACCAGTACCTCTTAAAGAGTGCACTGCTCGGCAGTATAATTCTCTAAGTATTTTAGTGTCTGCCAAATGCTGATCTGCAGGAAGAATAGAATTCTCTAGCTAAAAACTCCCGAACGTCATTTAAATACTGCACTGCCGCAGAAGTATAATACCCTAAATAATACGTCAGTAACCACCACAAGTGGTTACTGACGAGTCATATTTTGTGCATAAAATGCAGAAACTTATATTATCCAAGAACCGAGAATCCTGGCTACATCCTAGTTTTGTGCCTTGAATTTCAGTTCTTAGTACTTCAGTAAAGCATTTGAAACGAAAAATCACTCAGAAACAGACACTCTTGTTATTTCTTTTCGATAAATCGGTAGTTCAAGATTTTTCTTGGGTTTCTTCATTTTAGGATGCGGATTGCTTATAATATTTGTATCTTCAACGTCTGGGCTGCACTGGTAGACTTTTCACGGCATATAGGCACCTGCGCGCTGGAGTGTTCACTCGACACAGCACTACGCTCTGCAACATCCCAAAGGCGCTCCAAAGTCTATCACCCTGAATGTGTTTAAAAAACGTCGTTTGAAGCTGCGAAAAGCTATCTTTTTATACTTTTTTATGAGTAATTTAAAAACTGCGTGATATGGAATAATCACAAACCAAAATGTACAAGCAAATGCAATGAAGCTTTGTGCTCGTTTGACTTCAAAATCTGTTGTTGCTCATTTGAATTTACCAGAATTCGATGAACACCTCTGCAATAAGGTATGCCATAGATGCTAGTATATATACTACAGGTTGTATCTACATCTCATTATGGTCTTCTATACTACAAAACAATACAATCTCAACTTCTTAAATATTATAATATTCGTAGATTACACATAATTTAACATCGTGACATGCAAAGAAATAAAATGTTTTGAGAAAATCTACTTCACTCCTGTAAAGTCGAGGGGTGTCAGTTTGAGCTCATCACAAGGCGTATCGAAAGTCTACTACGTGGCAATAACAAAGTATTGAAGCATACGCAATAAATACCAGCGAAACAAAGTCACACATTGGTCGTGGATTTATTTATTCATGATCGATCCTGACAACGTCAAGAGAATCCTTTTGCTTAGCAACAATGTTGAAATAATGAACTCGCTCACTTTGTTACCAATGACTGCTGTGACGTCGAATTCTTTCCGTTTTACCTCCTGCCACTCGCTGGCTCCGAATCTTTTGCAAGCTGTCACTGCCCCTTCTCTCTGTATTCCTTTGCTTAGGGAATTGCTTCGCTCGATGTCCTGAATTGCAAAAAATTATCATACTGATGTGTTCGTAACATAAATTCAACTTTCGTTCATTGTTGCATTCAAGCATCATGTAACCTGCTTAACTTTGAAATTATTTAAGTTTCGCTTCTGTTTCTCCTTTTCGTTATGATTACTGTGCATATTGGCACCCCAATCTCCGTCCCTTGTCTCTCTCCAACTGTCCCGCACGCAACAGCTGTCGTCGCTGTAGAGGGACGGATCGCGATGTAGGCCAGATTCGCACCAACGTAGTACGGCTGTTATGCAATGGCGTAGTACGGCTGCTATGCAACGATGTAGTACAACTGTTTTGCAACGACGTAGTACGGCTGTTATGCAAAGATGTAGTACGGCTGTTATGCAGCGATATAGTACGGCTGTTTTGCGACGATGTAGTACGACTGTTATGCAACGACGTAGTACGGCTGTTATGCAACGACGTAGTACGGCTGTTATGCAAAGAAGTAGTACGGCTCTTATGCAGCGACGCAGCACGGTAGGAGTATGTGCATACACAGAGTGACTACACTTATGTAGCCATTAAGACTAGCCGAATTCCAGGTTCTGTACTTATTTTTCAGGCAAGAAATGTATCTACGAAGGTTAAAGTGTGAAAATTTTGCAGATATCTTATACGAATTGTGATAAGAAGTTATTGACCCTTACAGAGTGTTAGGGAAAACAGGTACAAAATTGCACTCCAGCCAGGATGAAGCAAACTAAACACTGTTGCTTCTATGAAGCTGTAAAAAAATTGTTTTTTGAGGTATTAGCTGTATAAAGTTTGTAAAGAAGAAAATTTAAAATAAAATTGCCCCCATGTAATACATTTGCTTTACAGCAATTGTTCAAACTTTCCATAACCCAACATCGATGCATTCGTGATTTGTCACAAGCGAGTGTAGAGCATTGTACAACAAGGTTTTCAAGCAGTAAGACTTCGACCTTAAAATTTACCGTCGAAATCCTATTGAAACTTATCGTGATTCTCAATTCAGTGACCAATCGTTGAACGTGAAGTTGTGATAAGCACCAGTAGTTGAATTATTACCAAAAACCTTGTGACAGTACTTGAACATACTTGGTCAAATTCGAAATTACGATTAAAAGATAGACTAAAAAAGGGTGATAAAATTTCTTAATTATACTAAGCGAAACATCAAGAACTTAAATGGGTGTTGCAGTACGTTAAAACTTCTGCTGATTTGTTCCACTTGTTCTTCCGAAACATACATTAACATATTAACGATGTCATGTGAGTTTGTACGAATTGTACTCTACAAACTAGAGCTGCTAGAAGGAAAGAAAAGATCGTTTATTTTGGAATAAGTGTCAAGAGTGGTATGGCAAATCACTTTTTCACTAAATAATAATACAACGCCGTGATCAAAGCTGCAAACTGCATTGATACTTCAACTGTGATTTCTAATTTGGTAGCTGATCGCTCCGAGCGGTAGTATAGTAATCTTCAAAACTAAAAAATTATTGTATAAATTCGCTGAATACTTGATTATTCATGATAATTTACTGAAAATTATTCCTGTCGACTGATTTTTTGCGACTCAGGTTACACGAATTAGCCTCGAGCGGAGCGTGAAGTTGCATTATTAAGGTAACGGCATTCATGCTGAATTGCTTCAGTTTTCAAACTTCTGTACAATCCAGTCAAATATCCAGGGAACCAGTAGGATTTTTCCATCAGTGTTTTTTTTAGCCCCAATAAAAAGCCACCAAAGACAGCGTTTAATAAAACTTGATTGGCGCACAAAAACAAAGGGATAAATGGAAATATTCATTCGTTATCACGCATTTCAGAGCCAATATCAGTTTTCGAACGAAAGAAAAGTTTTGACCAGGAAAACGAGTAAGTGTAACTGATTTTTCCACGAGCAAATATACTGCTTTCTACGTCTGTAAAAATGTGATTTTATTTTCATTCTGGTTCACACATCAATGTAAGCAAGAATATAATTTCGATAAAGCGAAGAATATAATTTCATTTTTGAAAGTTATCCGAACATTTCNTATATGAAGATCATACAATTTTAATGATATCCAAATAAATTATGAAGAGGTAATTGGAATGCATTATGATAGTAACGAGTGAACACGTAGGACAGTGGGTGTTAGAGTGCATCGATGATAATCTAGAATGTATAAACGTTACTGGAATTTAGAAAATTTTACACGAGAGTAAAATTTGAAGTCGTATTACCTCGGTGACGAGGGTTCGTGCCTTTCTAAATGATCAATAACAATATTTAGTTATCTATAATATAATGTATACCAATTACATTATAATCACAGCGTACTCTATACAGGCCTGGCCACCGTGCAAC
>VOMN01042058.1:0-16398 GCA_014899125.1 Orchestia grillus
ACTCACGCAGGCACACTCCGCCACTCACGCAGGCACACTCCGCCACTCACAGGCACAGACGCACGCCCCCATAATCCGTCAACGTTTTCCCTGAAAACGGAACGGATGACCTAGAAATATGTTCCGATGCCCACAAATTGAGTGCGAGAGAAAGTATGAGAAATTTAGGATCGGGAAACATAGAATAACTTTTCATGCGAGGACGGCATTCTAAGTTTTATCAATAGCAAGTTCCTGCGATGAAAGCAGGGCAGCTCGAACACAGTAATTTTAACCCTTCCCCGCCAAGGACAAATGAACTCGTTTTGAAGCAACTCGAATTGTCGAACTTCGTGCGAGCGAGCTCGTCCCATGCCCGATTTAACGTAGAAAAAAGAAACCTTGGCCCGACTCTACCCGTCCTTCGATGACCTCTCAGCGTTCAAACCGACCATTCCCGAGTGATGCTTCTCAAGCTAATGAAGTCGTCTCCAATTGGTGCGTTTTCGGAAGAGAAACTACCGCGTTAGCAGTAAAATCAACCTATAAGGGAACCTGACATTTTCAATTGAGCCTGTGAACACACACAGTTTAGTATTAATCGAATGTGTCGCTCAGAACTAGCCTCAGTTCTCCTGTGTTGCCCACTGTTAGGTTGCCTCAGCTTTGGACTTCTATCTTTCGTGTCCACGTGTTGCTTTTTTTATCTTTTCTTCTTATTCCTTCTTAAATTGTTGTTTTTATGCGCGGGGAACATTCCTTGAGCGTAGATCTTCCGTTCTCCAAAGTCCACAGTTAATGAATGGTTCCTTTGCCTTTCGGTGCGAGAAAGTCCGAGTCACTGAAGCACTCCTCTCACTACTACTACTACTACTACTACTACTACTACTACTACTANTACTACTTCTACTCTTATTTTGCTAGCGTGAATTCTGTGTGCCCTTCAAAATGTTTTCGTAAGAAGTCAACGATGAACAAAAAGCGTGCCCGTTCGAAACGATCAGAAACGTTTGTTTTAGTGTCGCTGAGCGAGGTGCGTTATGCTTTCCTTGTGCAACTCGCGAGCAAAGACAGAATGAATGAATGATAATTGGACGACGGACAGTAGTTCTTTGTATCTGGCCCTGCAAACATGGCACTTAGCAGAGAATCCGACCCAACACATGAAAGAAACCAATCTAAATATACTTCTAATTAACTCAGTGACCGCCTTTATAACGATGCAGCGCTCTAATGCTTAATTTTGGGTCCAGGACCGAGCTGAACTCGGGGACCTTCCAGGGTTAATTATACAAAGAACATCTCTTGCTACTGGAGCAGCGTGCGAAGCACACCTTCCTTTGAAGTTCACCAAAAAAAATTTCCTCTGACTTCTGGTGCACGGAATTTATACGTCATTTGTAAAGAATAAGCGAGCCTTTTCTCAAGTATTCCTCAGTGGTTTTCCAACTCCACCGCGCTGCGGCCTTAAAACGGAGGTGGTGGGTGGCGGATGGTCCGAGAAACACATTTACTGAAAGCAAGACTGCGGAGGGGAAGCGCTCTGACCTTAAAAAGACTAATCTGTTTTGTACATCAGCGAAATATTAGGTAAACAGTCTATCATATTTTATGCACTTGGGTGCAGGTTCACCCAAGTTTGGATAAATATGTTAAGAATTCAAGGCTGAACTGGATTATTTCTGATGTCTTTCAGGAATTGTAGCGGTTAACTATGCACAGAACATCTACGTGCAGCATGTGCCGAATTATACATAACCTTCGTCCTGTAATTGGCAACATTGTTGATCACATTAAATAAATGAGGGGTTATAGTACGTGTGTTGTATGCCATCATAGTGTAACCGTCGAACCAAAAATGTTCCGTTACTGTTGCTTTAAAAGAAAATGGCTACCCATGTTAATCTATATCATCCTGTAATTTACAAAACGTTCTATTAATCCATCTACACGATATTGATACACGTGTATTTTAGTAGATGAGTGTGATTTTGTATCTGCAAAATGCGTAAGCTTTACAACAACTATTTTTTGAAGTACTGTAAATGGTGCATTGGAGAGTAAAATAGAAGGTAGATTCAAAGGACTGCTGCCGTTGTTCCGCATCCACGCACACACTTTCACGGCTTATTTTGTGCGTGTAGCATTCGTGGAAATTGTGCCTGCAGCCTCCATGGAAATTGTGGGTGCAGTATCCATGGAAATTGTGGGTGTAGCATCCATGGAAATTGTGGGTGTAGCATCCATGGAAATTGTGTGTAGCATAAATGGAAAATGCGAGTTACAAGAGAGTGAAGCTCGAAAAAATGTCATAAAAAGCATTTCGTCGATATGTAAATTCATTCAACATTTTTACGTGGCATTTTGCTTCAATTTCTGCAAGCTCATGAGAACTTCGTCAGCCATTTTATGTTTAGTTTTACTATGCTTTTCAGTCGGAACATTTGTTGAGGACCAGTCTAGGCTGGAGCGTTGAGGACCAGTCTAGGCTGGAGCGTTGAGGACCAGTCTCTCAGATACCTCGAAGCTGTTAAGTTGTCACATAAATTTTAGCCCTGAGTTTGCTAATAGGCTGTAACTCACGAGACGTACTGTATGCATTTGTTCGTCTCATGCCCAGAAACATACGAAATAAATACGATAGATAAAAAATTTCGGTGCCGTGCACGTGAAAAGTGCGGTGTTTATTAGAAACATCATGTTACAAAACTTGCATCGCGAGTTTTCGATACCCATTGCGTATTTTTTATGGTTTTGAAATCCATTTTTGCATTGAAGAAAGTTCAATTCTCTGCCACAAGAGACTGAAGAGCTGATGGCGCCCCCCCGAAGCAGACGGGGTGCCGGCATTCCTCTACTTCCTGAAGAAACCCCCCGCGCAGGGGTTTGGCGGGGGTCTGCTTGCCTTCAATCCCCTCCTGCCCCCCGCGTAGGGGCAATTACTAGGGGTTATGTGGGGGTTGGGGGCGGCGCGAGCCCTTCGCAGGGGTTCGCTTGCCCCCACTCGTACCGTTACAATGGCGATATACATACAATACTTGTAAACACCTCGCTTTTTAGGCAAAATTCGGGCACCATTCTGCAAACCGTGCCCACGTTAGCTAGGAATTCATGCGTCCGAGCACTAACTGATGCATTTCGAGCACGGGTGTGAAAACTTTTCATGTATTTTCCAGTATTGTATTTTTGAATAACAATGCTGTAAAATGCGTACGATTTCGACAGCGTTACTTTACGCGGCCATTTCTATTTCACTGTCGACTGCACGCACGATGAGTTCTTTTCCATTAAGGGAATGTGTTCAACAGGTGGTTCAGTGTGTTCAACAGGTGGTTCAACTGGAGCCCTGCTGCAAGCAACGTTGAGGCGTCCATCTTGTGATGTGATTGTAATTAGCAATTATCTAGAGAGGTTATCGGAACCAATGGAACACGAAAAGTATATGTTACATGTAATATATATGCATATTTATATATATATATGCATTGTACATACATGTATATGTATTATGGCTGAGTGAGTCTGATATGCATACATATATTATACATGTATTTATATGTAATGTATTTATAAATATTATATGTATTTAGTACTACAATAACTTTTGTCAATTTAATTGATTAATTGTAACCGTGCATATTTGGTTACGTCAACATAATTTGCTCTAATTTTACGAGTATGAGACATACAATAAGAGCTCTCATTAATATCCAATGCTGTGGGCGCGAGAAGGTGAAACATTCTAAGAGCGCGAAGCTTTGCGCACGTGAACAGTTCTGCCTTAATAGATGCACGTAAATGTCAATGCTGCAGATTAAATAGATCAGACATATTTATTTTAAGCTGGGATCAGCTCCCAGAAGTGTTATTTCGAAGTTATACTCGGAAATGAAAATATAGGATTCTAAGGAGGAAGCACTTCCAAAAATGAACTGGCTCTATTTGACTGCCAAAAAGACTGACAAAATATATATGTATTTATATGAGCGTAACTGTCATTTCAGTTTCTGGCCCTAATTGAAGTGCTCATAGAGTGATGAAAATACTACCTGTATGTGTTATCTTTGGGTAAAAATTATTTGCTATATTCTAGCTTTTTTGATTACTTCTGAACAAGTATTTGCTGATACATATTCTAAAACCCTAAATTGTTTTCTCAATATGAGAATAAATCTTGACGTCATAGCAACTACAATTTCAATAGAAGGCGAGGGCAGGCCTGGGGAACCATATGCTGGATACCACAGAAAATTTCCCTCTGTCTGCGTTGAACTTTGCTCTAGTCGTGCCCCCTAGGTAGATTGATCTACTAAGTGGTTTAGATTTTTTATGAAATATATAAAACAGTATTCCTATCATGTTGGTATATAAAAAAATTTGGTTGGTAATTCCATATATTACTGATTGTGCACTTGAATATCTTTATTAACATTTTCAGCGTTATGCATCTCATTTTAAGGTATTTAATGTTATTTTCGACTTCCTACATGTATAACGAACTATTCAACAAATTTGTGCAATAATATAAACTTTGTGGATCATAATTAACCATCACCACGAAGCGTGCGAGGACACTCAGCAACCAAATTAGAAATCATGGCTCGCAGCATTATAATGATTTGCACTATTATTGCACCATTATTGCATTATATGTTTCACTGCGGTCTTATTTCAATCATTGCCTAGCGATTTATCTCATTATGTGTCACGTCTGTCGTTTACTTTACCTTTCGAATAAATTATCTTTTCTTTCTGAAGTACGAGTTTGTAGAGTACAGTCGTAGAGTGATACCCCATCCTTAACATACGCTTCAGAAGAACTGGTGGGCAGAGGTCCGTAGCAGTCCAGTCTTACTACAACTCCAATTCAGATTATAGGTGTCTCACTCTGTAGAATTAGGAATTTGTTCAACTTTTTTGTTAACATTATGCGATTTATGTTATGTAGTGAAGAATCTAGGCTGTAATAGGCCACGATCCGAAAGTTTTAAGTGACTTCTACTCGTAATTTTGAGGTTGTGGTCTTCCAGATCTTAATTAGAAGTTTATCGATCGAGACTTTCACAGTTTAATTTTAAGGCTATGATCTTACTGATATAAAAACCGATTGTTATATGCTTTGTATGTGACTGATTTCGGATTAAACTATTTCCTTTCATTTTTTCTTGAGTGTAGTCAGGAGCGTGAGGAGTTATATTTGTGACAGCTAGGGCACTTGAGTTAAGTTTGGACTTGATCTGTTCAAACTTGCCTTCTTTGAATTCCATGTTGTTTGACCGTGCCCATTGGTAGATTTTGTCAAGGTCTTCTTGACATTGTTGTCACGCAGGCACACTCCGCCACTCACGCAGGCACACTCCTCCACCCACACAGGCACACTCCTCCACCCACACACGCACACTCCGCCGCGCACACTGGCACATTTCAAGAGCCCCAGAACCCCCTCAAAGGTGTGCCCCTTCTGAGCCGATTTTCCAATTACAATTATTTCAAGTAAATGCTTTAGGTCATGATAGACGTGAGGGGAGAAATTTCGTGTGAGCGATGCGCAAAGCCTCGTAGCTGGTCTATTCTGCTCTATAGAGTGCCACTAAATAAAAAGATAAGTTTGCTAGAACCCATTTAGATTACACTGAACAAAAAATAAATATATCAGGAAGATAAGCAGTGCTGCTGACGATTTAGCAATGGCCGGGTAATTATAATAAAATGCGATTTATTAATACTTATTCTGAAGAAACTCGCATTCTGTCTGGCTAGACTGCTACGTAAATGACACGAAGAGATACTGAGCCATTATCTGCGGGGCAACGACTGCCTGATGTCGTGCAAAACGAGCTCTAATGTATGAAATGTCGTACAAATCTTCGGTTTTTGCGCGTCGCGTCGTTTTATTGATCTGTGATATATATAGTAAGTGGCCTCCGTCGAACACAGCGAAGATCGTCCGTGAATGGCAGCACTAAGAGCGGTTAAGAAACACTCGAGTCTTCAACCTCAGTAAGCGTTAATGGCTTCTCTTGATGCTTCACTTAGAGACTTTGTCTATTTCTCACATGGGTAGCCTCAATTTGCGCTTAATAATTCGTTCGTAAAAGTCTAACTGAAGCCGAATGATGGGAAACTCGAACGAAATGTTTGATGAATTATGCATGTACGGTTAATGTGAGCGATGCAAACGCAATTAATGAAGCGGAAAAGTCGTCAGAAGCCGAACTGCATGCGAAAACTAAGTTTTCCCTGGGTGTATGTTGTGGTGTGGTGTGTGTTGTGGTGTGTGTTGTGGTGTGTTGNGTGTGTGCTGTGATGGTGTGTGTTGTGGTGGTGTGTGTTGTGGTGGTGTGTGCTGTGATGGTGTGTGTTGTGGTGGTGTATGCTGTAGTGGTGTGTGTTGTAGCAGTAGTGCATTGTGTTGAACCGCATCTGCAGTGTTGAGTGTTGTTGCTGGACTAGTCCTGACTTGTAGTGCGAGAGGTTTTGAAGGGCCACAATTGTAGCTCACGTCTACATTTCAAGACCAAGTCCTTCTTGAGAAGTACTTCAGTAAACTTCAACTCTTGTTCATTTCCCACTCCGAGACACGCAGCTCGAGGCTCGCTCGTCAAACTCCTCCAGAGATCCGCATCATCAGCGCAAAACTTCAACAAAATGCGAACTTTTTAATGAGTGTCGAGCTCACCGGTAAGCTGAAGCGCTCGTGAATGCCTGAATATGCTGAATTGGATGCGGCAACGCTGCGTCAACTCTTCCATTTCCATATCAGCTCAGTCATGAATGAAACTGAGCTCCCGTCGTACATTAAAGTTTACAAAAGTGTTCGTTGGCAGCGGTCGCCCGAGGCCCATTAATTAGTCTCAATAATTAGGTCAGAGCCCGGCCAATCAACGAAGGACTGCACTGAGCAAAAGACTGGATGAGTACAAGGCTGCGCGTTGCGGGAGCTCTAGGAGCTGCTGGCAGGACCGTGGTGTGTTGCAGGAGCTGGTGACCCTTGCAACNCACTGTAGCGAGTGCTGGTACACACTGTAGCGAGTGCTGGTACGCAATGGACAGCGGGTCACAACTCGAAGGCTTTGTACATTTTGCGACTTGGAGATTCTGTATCGAAGAGGCCCCAAGAGATGAAGTTATTTCTCTAATTGCAGTTCCTTCTGAAGTCGCCCCCGAAATAGAGAGTATTTGTGAGGTGCAGGTTCTGCCTGACAGTTGCCTTCTACCTGAACCGGCGGCACCCCAGTGTGGCCAGGGCATACTGTAGAGGCCCAAACATTTTCAAGATATTCAAAACACTTGCATCCTCCCCTCACAGCCTCACGGGCCTTCTCTAATTTTCTTCTTAATGGAATGGCAAAATTCCATTTTCTCTTTCGCGAGGGAGGTATTGAACATCGAAAGTTTGTGTGTTACATTCGTATTTGTGAAATTTTGTTTTTATTAGATTGATCAATAAGGATAACCGTTAGCAATAGCGCAAGAATCTTGGCTAATGTGATGCACGTTTCAAATCAGGAGGTGTGCTCTGAGGAGTAATTTGTTGTCTGAATATGGGAATTCCTTTAGAGCTGTGCCAGACATCGCGTATGTGCACTTCTCAGTTACGCAAATCTACAATTTGGAGGCCATTCGTTGTCACTCCTCACGTAATTTTCTAGTAGGTAAATTCATCCCTATCGAAACCTTGCACGTTCAGTTTTGCAAGAGTTAATTCACTTCGGAATCAGAACAGTTCGATATATTCCCAAAGCCATCCTCGAGACGGTGTGGTGCTGGACACCTGGCACCCCGCACCCCGCACCCTCACTGGAGCCCTATTCATTTCATCATGAGATCAGCCGAGACGTTTGTGCTCACCGCTCATTTTTTCACGATTCCAGTCTCGATAACCGGCGCAAAACATCTCGCCGACAGCCCTGAATAAACGTCCAAAGGATTGAACGCTTCACGCGTCTTCTTTGAGATTCCGACATTGACGGGAGGGATAAGACCATCGCTCGATCCTATTTGGACGTTTGCGAGTTTGAAGCTCAGGTTTGTCATTATCGAAGCTTGAATGCTTAATTTCGGGCGAAGTTTTTCAATTTGGTGTCAGAATAATTGAGGGATTGAATTAAATCATCAAAACTAACGAGCCATGAGACGATCCCTCACATTTTTTTGTTCGAGAATTTACGATTTAAGTTTGCTATTATCCAACCTCGAATGCTTATTTTATTATGAAGTTTTTTCATTTTAGAGTCGCAATGATTCATGATTTCGTAACGGTTTTTGTCCCCCAAAATATTCGCTGGAGCTCATTCCTCGTGAGCTGAGTCACTCGGTTTTTTACTGATGGTTCAGGGCTAGCTGGCACAGGGGAGTAATTGTTTCGAAGGATGCACAATAAGAAGAATCTAAACGTTATAACAATTTATAATTCTTATAATTTATTTTTCGCCCTGATTAAAAATTCTTTTTTGTTAGTGTTTGCTTGTTTGCGAAAAAAATGTGAACGGGCAAACTTTAACAGGTACCTTGCCCATCACATTCGCCATTAGATGCTGAAAAGTGAATTTATGCCGTTAACGCGTTAATGTTAAAGTCACGTTACCGTTAAATTACCGTGACCGACCGCTTGTCAGAGCATAAAGGGCTTAGTCTGAGACACCAGCCGTGACGTCGTCGAAGTGAGAGAATGCGAGCGGGAGATGATGGAAGATATGAGACCTTTTGACTAACAAAGTTCGATGGTCACTTCAATTCATTTGAACGAGTGTCTAAATTGATCGCATAGATCTTTGCCTTATTGGACGAAGCGGGCGGTAGGACTTTGTGAAGGATAAAGTACTAGACATGTTTATTGAATGAATTGTTGGGCTCTGGTTATGTGTGTTAAAAGAAGGTAAGTGGGAGAGTGTGTGTTTTTAGTAACATCCCAACTATATCGTGTGCTAAGAACATCCCAACCATATCGTGTACTAACAACATCCCAACCATATCGTGTACTAACAACATCCCAACCATATCGGGTGATAACAACATCCCAACCATATCGGGTGATAACAATATCCCAACCATATCAGGTGTCAACATCCCAACCATATCGGGTGTCGACAACATTCCAACCATATCGGGTGTCGACAACATCCCAACCATATCGGGTGTCGACAACATTCCAACCATATCGGTGCTAACAACATTTAAACCATTTTGAGTGGTGAGGAGACCTGAAGAATGTAATTAGCACAGTGAACATTTATCGTGTTAATGATAACGTGGCCAAAGAGCATGGTACAAATGACGAGGTGTGGGGCGGTGACGGTAGCATCAGATGAGGCAGAGAGCGGAATAGTGAGGACAGGTCGGGCGTCCCGAGAGAACTGTGGCGGCGAGCGGTGTCTGGTTAGGTGATGAGGGCAGAAGGGGGAGAAAGGCATACAAAACACAGACTGAGATCTGGAAAGAAAAATGGCTGCACAAAACAGAAGTGGGTAGAGACCTCAGAAAGTGGGGGATGCTTCATGTTCACGAAATATTTTAACGGAACTTTGATATCGGGGCATAGGTTTTTTTACGCCTTGAGTTTTCGCCTGAGGTTGTACTCATAGGCTGAGTACGAGAGTTTTCTTGAGGACTTGTGTCCTCCCTTAAGGTTGTAGAGTCAGGAATAGAGTTCTCTTAAGGACTTGAGTTCTCTTCTAAAGACTCTAAGTCGGGGATTGGAGTCCTCTCTTGAGGGACTAAACTCACTAAAGGTTTAAAACTTCAGTTCCCCCTTGACGGCTATAGATTAAGGACCATAATTCTTTGACAAGGACTTGGGTCCATCTTTCAGGACTGAAGGCTTATGACTAGAGTCCTCTAGAGGACTTGGGTTTTTCCTCGAGGACTTCACAACACAGGCGGGACACACGCAGCCTGAGGTGGCAGGGGTAACTCAGGAGGAGCTGTCTGACCTTGCAGCGCGGACAGCTCCAGCTCTGACTCAGACCACGCCGAGGTGGTTGAGTGCGTCCAGTACTCGGCCATCTCGGAGATGCGGTGATAGTTAGTCCTCCCTCTTTCGACAGGGTTTGATAAGGACGAGGTATATGATTGTTAATATTTTAAATAATATTATTATTTTATCGTTACGATTCTCACAAGTCCTTTTTTTCGGAAGTTTTACAAAGTAACCCGACTTCCAGTCACTTGGTCTGAGGTTCATCGCGTTCGCAGATTTTGATTGCTAACCTGGGAGAAAGACGTGTCCAAACCCATTGAGCTGGTGATTCACCTGCCAAAGTGGAGTTGGATTGGTCACACACTGCGGAGGCCATCCTCCAACACGACCAGACTATCCCTCGATTGAAACGAAGCGAAGAATTGGTAAACCGAAGACTGACTGGAAGAGGACAAGGAAGTCGTCCAAGTCAACCTACGTTGGCCTGAACTGAAGTGAGTAGCTCAGGACAGAGATCGGTGACGTTGTCTCGTCGCGGCCCTTTGCTACAATGGGATCTAGCCAAGATAACTAATTGACCAATTAGCATTCGTCGACGTAAGCTACAAAGGTAACAGGCACACTGAGAGAGAGGCAAACTTCTGCTTTGGTATTAACTACTGCGAGATATAGTGCAGACTTCCTACGCCGTTTGTGGGGTATATGCACTGCATAGGGTGGACTTGGAAGTACTTGAAAGTAGTCCGGGCGTCTCATCCCCGGCCACAATCATTGGTGTGTCATCATTTTAGGCATGCCGAGTTTTAATCCACCTTTCCCAAAGGAACACCTGCGTCAGGGTTATGAGCCCCAGCACCTCCTGAGCGGAGGCAACCACGCTCTCACTCGTGCCAGCGTGTAGATTGTAATTATTGATACTACGTAGAACACGCGCCTGTCACCAAGAGCGGAAGGTAGATCTGTGTGCCGTATGCTACGAAAACTAGCAACCCCATTAGGGAGCTGGTAGATTATATAATTAGCCAAGCCGTAGCTAGGATTGCGGGACTACTATCTTTATTGTCCACTTCACGTCTTTCAATATTCACACCTTCTTAGCTGTCTCTTCTTTGTCTGTTCTCCCTCTTCATTCTACACACTCAAAAATATGGATCTATAAATTGTCTTCTACTTAACTCCTCAACGTGCAAATACAAAGATACACAAAAGAGCTGTATGAACTCGTAGCAGTATTACACACACAGCTTAGACTAGCTTAGCTAAGCCTAAGCTAATATACTCCTGGTTTGGTCCTTTAGCTACCGTGGTCTACGTTGTCAAAAGACACCTCGCACATATTGCCGTCATTTTTGACGGCCGTTTTCGTACCCTGTACTTAGATGTATAACAGATCTGTTGTTCTAGCTCCTCAGATTTATCGAGATAACTTCCCCGTTCCCTCGACGGTATTAAAAGCTGAGTAAATTCCAAACACCCGCCCTGAAAACTCCAATCTTTCTGCATCAATCTCAATAGATTATCAGGAAGGCCCAAGTTTC
Source organism: Orchestia grillus (assembly GCA_014899125.1). Classification (NCBI taxonomy): domain Eukaryota; kingdom Metazoa; phylum Arthropoda; class Malacostraca; order Amphipoda; family Talitridae; genus Orchestia; species Orchestia grillus. The sequence continues at coordinate 11,437 of VOMN01042058.1, forward strand.
TAATGACTTGTCATCGGGACCCGCCGCCATGTTGCAGGCTCCCGAGCACTCGGGATAAGATACACGATTAGCACGACTTGTGTTATCAGATTAACGTCCATTATTCTTTTGAAACAGCAAGGAGACGCGACCGCAGCTCGCCTAATCCGTGAAGGTGCAAATGGCTAGCACTCGAACACTTGCATCAGTGAAACATCTATGGTGGCAGAGACAGAGCACTCGTACACGGAATACCCTGATGTTATTCAACGCGGATGTTTTGACTGAACTGGTCTACAGATTCAGATACTTTTCGAGCGACTGTGCTATTTTCCTAGGAGTAAAGTGACCTTCCGAGGGGGGAGGGGGGAGGTCAAAGTTCCGTGATCGTGAACGCGTTGAAGCATAACTGGTGGGCCAGGAGATCAGTTTGCGTTGCTTTAAAAGACGGCAAAACTTGAGTGTGTTGTGTGGGTTGCACCCACTCACCTTTTGAGTTTTAAACGCACTGTCCAAATTAAGCGTAAACGATGACGTAGGAAGGTCACTCATAATTCTGCAGTTCTCTCACGTAATGAGTGCAAAAATTGTTCGTTATTTCAGTTCCATACTTGCTGGCTGAGCTGCTGTGTCCTTCTTTTCTTCTCCTATGTCGTGAACGAAATAAAAGTTATAAAAATGCTCAAGTCATGGCTGTGGTCGGATGAATGAGGTGAAAAGGTCTTCCGTATCTGTTATAAAAGGTCTTCCGTATCTGTTATAAAGCTCTTCCGTATCTGTTATAAAAGGTCTTCCGTATCTGTTATAAAAGGTCTTCCGTATCTTTTACAACAAAAGATCTCCGTATCTTTTACAACAAAAGATCTTCCGTATCTGTTATAAAAGGTCTTCCGTATCTGTTGTATCTGATGTAGGGTAGTAGAGGACTAGTAGACGCTTGCATGTAAGACATTCTTAACAATTTGTTGAAAATTCAACGTAGATACACTATTTTATATTTACATGGCTCATTAAATATCGTTAATAGTCTAAAAAAGGAAGTTTTTTCCTTACCAGCAGCTGATCGCTTTTCTGGCATTGAACAATCAACATTTTCGCTTTGACAACTAATTAGAATAAATTTTAGTTTTAGTGTTGCTGGGAGTCTTTTCAGTTCTGCTGCCGTAGACCATGCGAAACATCTCACCACCTAACTGCTAAAACACCTGCTGCATATAATTCAGTTTGAGTTGCAGCGCAGGACGCTCTTTATCATGCAATAACACGCTCGTCTCTGTTTTAAAATTAATTCTTCGAATTTCCTGCAGCTGTGGAAGCAGCAACTAAATCTTCCAGCCAGGTGACGTGTTGCGACCGCTTTGAGTGTCGGCGTGCCTGCTGTTCCAACATCGTACAGATATTTGGAGTTTGATTTAACCCTTAATTACGTGACATGTTCTACTTGAGATGCGGTTTCTTAATTAAAATGTCATTGTCCAACTGTCGGAATAAACTGCGAATTATTTTTGTTCTAGGCTCCAAACAAATGGCTCGGACAAGGATTGAACTCCAGACATTCTGAAGTAGGTATGTAACTCTCCAGACATTCTGAAGGGGGTATGTAACTCTCCAGACATTCTAAAGCAGGCATGTAACTCTCCAGACATTCTGAAGGAGGTATGTAACGCGTCACGCGGGTGCCCTTCACGGCTTCATCATGCACACGTGTACGAAAACTTCATTTTAGCTCACAAGTCAAGCGTGTTTAACAATCCAACATCGCCAGCACTACAGACGTAGAAAATACCACTAGAAGCAAACAAATCTTCACACAAGATTTCATAATTATGTTAGGATATGTCACTATTCGCTGTGAGAGAAAAACGTGGGAATGTCGTTCATATGTATGTACTGGTACTGCGTTATTATGCACTGCACGTCGTCATGACTGTCTTATCTTACATCGTCATCACTTTCTCATCATACATCGTAATCACTGTCTTATGACACAACTTCATCACTGTCTTATCACATATAGTCATCACTGTCTTATCTTACGTCGCCATCACTGCCGTATCACATATCGTCATAATTGTCTTATCACATATCGTCATAGTTGTTTTATCACATATCGTCATCACTGTCTTATCACATATCGTCATCACTGTCTTATCTTACATCGTCATCACTGTCTTATGACACAAAGTCATCACTGTCGTATCATATATCGTCATAATTATCTTATCACATAGGGTCATCACTGTCTTATCGTCTTCAATGCAGCTGGCTTATACATATTTTCGAAATCGCGTCGTCGTGCATCAGTAGTTATCGCTGTCTTGTCGCACATCAACACTGTCGTCTTATTGTGTATTGACATCCCTTTACTTAAGAGTCGTGTACTGAGTCATGGCAAAAATACGGTTAAGAGTTTAGTACAGTATGTCCCACAAACACCCGAACCGAGTATTTTTTTCTCCGTATCAGTAATACCATCATAGAATACCACAAACATATAATTTCTAGCAAAATAATCCTTCAAAAAGAGGGTTCGGTTTTTTGTGGCACATACTGTGTAGTTAAATGTCATGGCAAAATAATTGTAAGCCATTATCATTGGCTTACCGCAATTCTTCGTCGCCGTTTCTTTATGGGCATCCACCGCTGTTTTCTCATACTCCATTATCGTTGTTTTATCGTAAAGTCGATGTTTTATTGTATTTTATCATCGCAATTTTATCGTAGTCCCTCGTAGTTCTTCAATCGTATCCCATCATTTCTGTGTTGTATTCCAATATCACTGTTTAATCACATTCCGTCACCGTTGATTTATCGCATTATCACATCATATACATGATTGCTACACCATGAACGTTCCTCCATATTCCACCATCATTGCTTTAGCGTTGATCGTCACCCTCTGCCGGGCATCTTTATGAGGCCACTACGACCCCAGAACACCCCGGCGTCCCCATAAAACAAACTAGCCTTTAATTGTGCAGTAAAGTGTCCTCACCAAGACCTCATTGGCGTCACCAGAGCATGTGCCGGCGGTGCACTGCCTCATTAGAGCCATCAGCGACGGGTCCCTACGCGCGTCTTCTCATGCCTCTACTGATCTTGCGTACAATTCGTGACTGAATAGTTAGCGATTGTCAGGGTGTACTGATCAAATCTAAATTGGACAAACAGAGAGAATTTCGTTCACTATCTGATAGGTTGCGATCCTTCTAGCTCGGTTTTGGGGTCTCATTTCAAGTGCTTCTATTTTTTGCTGCTAATTCGATATCACGATGATCACGTAGCGTTGCAGTTTTGCTGTCAGGTATTGCTCATACGGAGCAGTGCTGGTATTGCTGATAAGGAGCAGTGCTGGTATTGCTGATACGGAGCAGTGCTGGTATTGCTGATATGGAGCAGTGCTGGTATTGCTGATATGGAGCAGTGCTGGTATTGCTGATACGGAACAGTGCTGGTATTGCTGATATGGAGCAGTGTTGGTATTGCTGATACGGAACAGTGCTGGTATTGCTGATACGGAGCAGTGGTGGTATTGCTGATACGGAGCAGTACTGGTATTGCTGATACGGAGCAGTACTGGTATTGCTGATACGGAACAGTGCTGGTATTGCTGATACGGAGCAGTGCTGGTATTGCTGATACGGAGCAGTGCTGGTATTGCTGATACGGAATAGTACTGGTATTGCTGATACGGAACAGTGTTGTATTAATGATACAGAGCAGTACTGGTACTGCTGACACATAACATTTTTACGAATTTCTCCAACAAAGTAAGCAAATCGCGTGACGGCCTAAGCCAATTTAATAACAAAGACGGAAAGAGCTCATCATTTTTTAGTTCATCGAGCGTTCACACGCTCAAATATTCATGAAGGTTATGAGTGGGAGTGAAATAGTTAATAATTGCTACTCAAATGTTTGTAATCATTATCACTCCTTGATACCTTCAAGATGGAAGAACTGGAGCAACTTGGCAATGATGAGAAATTAGAAAAGGATTGCAGTGACGCCGAGTTACTTGCCGGGCTGTGGCCGCCTCGCTGTCGTGTGCATTTAATGGCGGCTGAAAGACAAAAAATTAGAAAGGCTTAAAAAATCGGGAGAAGTTGAAAAATTAGAAGAGTCTGAAAAATCGAAAAAAGTTATAAAGCTAGAAACGGCTGATAAATCGGAAAAAGATGAAAAATCAGAGAAGTCTGAAAATTTAGAAAAAGTTGAAAAACTACAACAAGGTGGAAATCGGAAAAAGTCAGAAACGGCAGAAGAATCTGAAACGGCAGAAGAAACGGCAGAAGAATCTGAAAAAAAATGAAAAATTAGAAGAGGCTTAAAAATCGGAGATCGTTGAAATATTACGAAAGGTGGAAAATTCGGAAAAAGGCGATACGGGAGGAAAGGCTGAAAGCAAAAAATGGTCTAAAAATTTGAAAATGTAGACAATTAGAAGTTTCAATGATACGAAAAGATTGAAAATTAGAAAAGGTTGAAAAATTACGAAAGGTGGAAAAATTAGAAAAGGCTGAAGAATTAGAAAGTGTTGAAAAATTAGAAAGGCTTGAAAATCAGAAAAGATTGATAAATCAGAAAAGTTTGTTCAATAAGGAAAGTTTGATGAATTAGAAAGGGTTGAAGAAATTCGAAGTAGGTAACATTTAAGTAACGTTTTAAAACAAGAGATGGTTGAAAATTAGAACAGGTTGAAGAATTGTAAAAGGTTGAAGGGTAAAAGAAGTGCAATACCGATGAGTTATATACATTCTTGCATGCAGCATGTTGCGTTGCTGAGCGCACAGGCAGTGACGGCGGGGGGCACTGCGTTGCTGTTGCTGACGTGCTGGTGTGGTGCGGCGCCAGGCATGGGTGGCATGGGTGAGAGGGTGAATGTGAAAGGAGTCGGGAGTGGTGGAGGAGTGGAGAGGAGTGTTGATTGGGGGAGGAGTGATGAGTGGAAGGGGAATGGAGAGTGAGAAGAGCGTGAGAATG
>VOMN01042077.1:0-46111 GCA_014899125.1 Orchestia grillus
TTTGACCCACTGTAGCTACGTACGTGTGAACGCTACGACGAATTACGCGTAGATGTCCACCACTATTTCTTAGTTCGCCGAGTTCAGTATAAAGTTCGATTTAGGGAAATATGGTGCCATGGGCATAAGAGTGAAATTGATGAGCTTTAAAGTTGTTCTTAAGTTTAATGATGTATAAAATCAATTTTATTCCACCTTGTACTATTGTGCTATTATTTTTCAAATGGACAGATAATTTTAGCTGTCATTTCAATTTTACCTAAAATTGAAATGACCAATTTCTATGGCTGCGGAAACATTGATCGGGTTAATTCAGAAGCGTGAGCGGTGTTAAAAAATCAGACCTTTCGTTAATGCCACGCTAAAGTAGGAAGTGTCGTTGGGGTGCGTATTTAAAGATGATTCTAAGGCCTACGCTTCATTTTTTTATGCCTGCAGAAGCTGGCAGTTGACAGCAAACCAACAGTCAGTAAGAAAATTTGAGTATACGTAGCACATTTTTTTACTGAATGATTTAAGAACTTGAACAACGTTCCTGCGTAAAGTTGAGCGTGATGCTTGATATTTCTCGAGAGAAAACAATCTGTAAATTCAGCTCACCTGCCGGTATGAAGTAACGGGCACCATACAAGGGCGTACTATAGCTGGAACTTTGAGAAAAAAATTCTGAGCCAGAGCTCATTCTCTACCATAACCAGGTGTGATGAATCATAACCACTTATTCTAAACCGTAACCACGTATACTGAACCATTACGACCAATTTTGAATCATAACCAAAACAACGTATTCTGAACTTTGATGACGTATTCTGAACCATAGTGACGTCAGTACTGTGAGCCGTAAAGTGGTATTCTGAACCGTAACAACGTATTCTGTACTAGAACGATATATTCTGTACCAAGAAACCGTATTCTGGACGATAACAATATGCTCTGGACCCACGGCACGGATTCCGGACGATGAGAAAGCATCCCGACCGAAGAGGGTGTAATTGGTGCTGCGATTAACAGCCTCGCTCACGTCTGAAATGCTCCAGCGCCCACAGATCTTGGCGGAGAACTTCTGCTGTGACTAAGAAACGCTGGCTTCTGGCCATCGAAAAGGACGTCTGAATATTCCTTAGGCAAGGTTCTAGATGTGCGTCTGAGACACGCACACTACTTCAGGTTTGTTTTCAATCGGAATCGTTGAGGTCAACATTCAACACTGAAGTTCTAAACACTCTCAGTCTCTGAGTTACCCTCAGTGTATCTCAAGCTGTGTTCAGGTGAGGTGGGTGCGGGTCAGGCTCTCCGTGCCTGTCAGAAACGTGTCGAGGCGAAAAGTGGCGGCACTTCGCTGTTTTATTATTAATGGCTTTTTTTGCTGCAGTGTTGATTCCGCCTTGAAACCGAGGTCTTGGCCATTTTTAGGTTGTGGTTGTAGGCTGACCATTGTAGTTATTTCCCGAATTTTGGGTTGTTTTCCCATGTGTGATGTACGTTCTGAAAATATTGTCTTATAGCTTTTTCCAAAGTTGAGATTCCAAGTTTTCCGATCGAAATTTTAAGACTCAGACAGTTTTTTAAGTTTGGGAATTACTTAAACTTAACTTGGTTAATAGTTCCAGTTTATAATGATAGATAAACTTATATATCAGGACTGAGCATAAGCTCAAGTCTCGGTGAGGTTGAGATCACATTCATTTATTGATAACCCTCGTAAGTTGTGCCTCGTGTTAGTACACTTGTCCCCTTTACATACGCTAAATTCGGGACTTTAATAATCCAGACTTTGGCAATCGACGGCAGGTAACAGAGAACAGACGCTCCTTGGATTCGTGTCAAGCAGAGAGAAAATGATTTGCAGTCTATCAATGACTTGAAAAAAAAGGCAAAAGATGAATAAGAATGGGACCGTGAACCAGTCGAAACGAAAGTCGCGTATAAAATGAAAATTTGAACCAATGCTCGGTAGTTACGCAACGGCAACAAAATTGGAATGAGGCCGTATAGCTGCTCGTAGCTTGTTGACGAGTGATAACTTCGAATAAGATAGGCCGTTTCTGTAAAAAATAAACGAACTATTTCAACCATTTTCATCTCAAGGGGCATTTTTTCTGTGGAATGTACTTCGTGAATATTTCATTAATATTAAGGATCATTTTTCACAAAATTCCTTGATAATTAACGATTGCGCTTATCAATATTAGCCTAGATCTCTGAATGAGAAGAGCTAGCTTTTCACCCAGGACCGGGTCTTAAGCTGTTGCATGATAAAGTTTCAATTTTTTTTTCATATTATTTGTCTCTGAGGCACGAGCCTGTGCAGTGGATGAGGGCCCATCACACGATCAGTCAACGTCTGAAGACAGTGTCAACAGACACCCAAATATGGGCATCGAATGTTAACTTTGCCCTCTATTCTTGAGTCAGGCCGGAAGTCAAGAGAGTGTACAGTCCCTTGACTGTGGAGTTCCTTGACTGTACAGTTAATTAGTTAAGTTAATTAGTATGTGTTCAAATTCCTTTGAAAAAATAAATAACTTTCAAGCTATGTTAGTACGAGTGTTATTCTTATTTAATGCGAAATTTTCTTCATAGGTATAGGGAAGGCATTGAACGTGGTATGTATGGGGATATTGTATGAAACGCACCTTTTCGATGAGTGCTACTTCACAAATAATTTGATTTCCCATCAAGCTTTGATATGAATTTTTTTTCATGTATCGCAATGCTTGAGAGTTGATGGCCCACTGCCCATTCAACATACCTGTCCTGTTGTGGAAATGTCTTATTTCATCATACACAGCAAATTTTCGGTACTAAATATTCTTCATTGATCATAATCGTTCAGGAAACTAACTATAAGTTGTATTTTCTTAACGCATTTTACAGTTATAAGTGGGCTCCAATTTACTGATGAATTTAAATTTTGTTAAAATATTTTAATGAAGAACTCGTTCAATTTTTCATTACAGCATATTATGTTCATAATCTTCATTCACAATCATGTACGTGAAGTGCAACGCTCATCGTGCCAATCATTTCACCTGCTCTAGGAGTTTCAGGCGCGACCCAACACCGTCGTTCCTAACTGCAATATTTTGTGGCAGAGAACCCGAGACTAAAGCTCAGTGCTTCCTAAATTGGACGCCTCATTGAATTTCCTCCAACGGAGAAGGGGCCTCACCTCAATCAGTGCTGGAATTCTTACGTTATTTTCTGATTGTCCAAACAGGGAAGTCTTGTATCTCAGTAATGCACATCCAGGGTTTGGGTTGTTCTAGCTTACTGAGCTGCAGTCCGGCCGTAGCTGCTGCATTTCTCTGCCAAGGCTTCGGTGTGTGAGTGCTCAATCTTCCAACACGTCGCTGATCAGTTTATTGGGCTTGGTTTTGTTTCGGAGTTACGCTTAGTTCAGATGGGTGCTGAAATTGACCAAATTTTAGCTCTGATTCCCTGGGTACAAATCTGTAGTGCGGGTAATTTTATAGGTATGTCGCTACCGAAAATAATTCTATGACTGGACAAAGAAATGAAGGAATAGGAAAATCTATTTGATCCCCGATTAGAAATACCGAATTCGAAACATGAGCTGAATAATTTAATCTGAACAGCAATTTTCCTAAAATCATACAAAAACAAATTTAGCCAGGTTTTTTTCACCTAACACGTGCCGGTCTTCGTTTGTTAGAGTACGTATTATTTACAGAGCAACAAGCATCTCATTTCCCGTACTGCGGAGTATTATTCTTGTCTCGCAGGCGAGATTGAGTTGTCCTGACTACCTGACTCTTGAGAATGAATTGTTTAGGTGGCACTGGACACCGCACTCGACAGTGAAGCAAGCGTGTCGCATGGCTAAGTCGGCGGCGTCAGGGCGAGCAAAATCCCACTATGGCACAGAGAGGAGTCACACCGAATTATAAATAGTAAATTACTGCAGTGCTGTCCTGAGCGTATGATCTGTCGTCATTGTCTTCTCAATTCGCTGCACGTGTTCGGAGTGCATTGGCTCGCGTGGGGAGAATAAGTACTTTCATAAGTGCTCTATCTTGATGTCTTTGTAAGTAGGGTAGACAGGTATCCGTTATTTTAACAATAGAATGGGTTTGTGCCTGTTATAATTCGGTGTCAATCAATCATTACGACACAAGTCGTTTTCTGCTTATTCTAACACTTTGCCTCCTAAGTGGGTCATATGTGTATGGTATACGCGATCATCTAACCTAACCTAATGTAACCAAAGCACTANGGCATGTAATTTTACCTGTGGGGAGAATCGGAGTCAACGTGTTAAAGCATATATATTATTTCTCTCGTTGGGTCTCGCCTAATAAATTTCAGCAGCAAAATTAATGAAAGTTTCGGTTTTTCTCTTGCAACTTCGTGGATGTTGCTGCTGAAAATTGTTTGTTCCACGACCACGTGGAGAACTCGCCATTCTGAAGGTCAAGTAACACCCATAAGCTCCAGTCGGGGCCTAAGTTTTCAGCCGCCCCATCGATGATAATTAACCCCTTTAGGAAACATGGGATAGGTCATTGGTTGTAGAGTTAGGTTAGTTAAGTTGGTCTATCGTGTGCTACGAAGAATGGCGCCCCCAAGGGGGCCCTGTTGGGTTACCTCACCTATAGCCAGGTCTTCGGGAATTCTATTTTTCTTGCCCACTTTTCTTTTTTCTATTTCATGCCAACTTCGTTATATATTTTTTGTTTTTTCATACTCTTCAATTTTAAGTTGCTGTTTCTACGCGCACGGAATTCTGTGTAGGAACACTCCTTGCGCATAAATTACCGTTCTCTGTAATCCATACAAAGCGACCCCTTGTATCCACTCGTTTTAGGTCTCATTTCACCTAGATAGGGAGCTCGAAACTCACTGATAATCAAAACAGTTCATTGATATTGCATATTTTAATATTTGAACTGGTTGTACAACTTGTCGAGTCATGAGAGTTTTAGTTGTACTGCTTTTGTTCAGGAAATATTTTCTAGCGATGTACTTATGTTGTGTAAGAAGATAACCAGTTTTTAGAATAGAAATGCAACCATGAAGGGGTACCCTTTTCTAGTGAAATATTTCGAAAGACTCTGAATAAGCACGACATGCTGGAAATGATCAATAATATCTCGTACCTTTTTTGTTGAGAACTTTTTGTTTAAATGTAAGCCACGCACCTAAAAAAAATCCAACTAATACGAAGAAGGTCGCACCAGGGCTCCGTTTAAAGAAATGACTGCTGCTAATTTGTACCTGACGATAAAGTCAACCAGTCGAAGGAAAGTTGCCAGGCTATCCACTTCTGGCTGGTGACTAGTAGTAGTGAGGATAACAGCGCTTCAGTAATGCACACTCTCTGCCTGGTGACTAAAATTGAGAGGTGTTTTCAGACCTAAAGTCTGACGGCCACCCTTGCCTTTGCAGCGTTATAGTTATCAGGCGAGTCATTCACCACCATTCGATGTCTCGCTCTTACGCACGGATTCTCCGTCGTGTTCGGGTTTTTTTACAGCCTCGGGAAAGTTCTTTCTGTAGATACTGTAATTGGTGTCACCATCACCGGTGTTCTCGTTGCTGTGTCGACTTCTGATTGGTTAGAACAAGAGACGACCAGGATCCATCTACTAGGGATAGTTGAAAGCTTCATGGTTTTTTCATTGACTTACTCAAGCTTTCGCACGCTTGAGCAACGTGCATTTTCGAGGAAACAAATCAACGAAAATTTTTGCATTATCACCTACGCATCCGTGAAAACACTTTCAGCTGAAACTCACTTCAGCTCGTTGCTTACAGCATAATTATTGCATAGACCTCGCATGTCTAGGTACGCTACGTTATTATATCACGAGGAACGGAAACGCAAATGAGTTTAGAGACCAACTATTTTTTCCATAGTTCAGGGAAATGCATGTTTTTTTTCTGGAGAGGATACGTGAATCATGATCGAGTAGATGAGTCATATCACAGCTGGTAGTAAGATATGGTATTTACCTTGTATTCTAACCCTTTACTGCCAAAATTATTTTATAGCCGAGTAACTTTTTTTCGTTAAGCAGCGCTAAAAATAAAATAAATTGTTTCTGAAGAAAACAAAAAACATTCAAACAAAATTTCTTGATGTAGGCTCCATTTTCGCATGAGCTATGCAACCAGTTTATGGAAGAGTAATCACAGTATGTGCACCGAATTTGGAACGTGGGGCAGTGAAGGGCTAATATCAAATCCGACTCTAGACTCGAGATCTAAGATGATGGAATCGTTGATGCAAATATCGTTCATTGTGTTGTCTCAAGCGTGTCATAAAACCATTCATGGCCACGGTGTACAATCCTATTCGTCAAATTCATCGTCTATTTCTTTATTACGAACTCACATTTGAAATATTTCATCTATGATATGCCTCATTCAGTTGAAGGGAGGTAAAATACAAAAAACACGTGAATTTTTTAGGAAGTTGCATTTCACCTGTCAGGTGTTGACGTCCGGTGACGCTTCATATTAGAAACCCCATCGCATTGTATGGCAGTCGAACGGATGTTTACTAAAGTAATACACTTCAGTCTTTTACTGAATGTTCACTACACTCAGACGTTGATGCAAGTGAAGCCCTTCTGTACGGAGCTGGTGGTAGTTAATTATGGCTTTTTGTGTCTTTAATTCACGAGGCCGTTCTATAGCTCGCTCAGGTGCGAGAAAGAAGTAGCCGCGCTCAGTTTCTGTCTCATGAATTCCGCTTGGGACTGGGACTTCCTCCTAGCGACGTTCAGTCGAGAGTCCTCTGCCAAGAAAGAGGTCGGTCCGACCTCTTGTTTCCAGCGACGTGAAGGCAATCGCATCGCTCGTGAAGGAGCTGATGTTGAAGCTCGCTTTAGTTGGAAATCCTCGTTACGCGCAAGGATTTAACTACAGTATTTCTTGAGGATTGTGCGAGCTGAACTGAAGTGCGCTCAGTATTTTGGTACCTGTCGATGAAGCATTGAGTGTCGCATTTCCATAGGTTTTTCAATTTTTAGCTTGAAATGCCCTTTTTTGGTATCGTTGCCTTTGATTGGCGAGTTTCTGAACTGCTTATCGCTTAATTGAAGTTCTCATTTATACCCATTGAGCGCTTTCATCCATAGGGAGAGTTTTTTTGAAGATAGCATCTTTAATCGCGCACTCTTCTTGAGAGTTTATCGCCAATTGCACGTACATGAATTTCTAAGTCACTCTTAGAACAATGCTTAGAGGAATAATTACATAGCTGTCGCTCAGATCAGGCCATATTACTTCGAATTTTCATGAATATACCTGAATTATATCGTGATGCAATTCTATGAGGTAACTGAAGACTTTTACTGTCAAAAGCATTAGACTTTTTGCACATTTGCTGTACAGTGTCAGCAATATAAGACTGGCAGTCCGTGCTAAATTCGGGCTACCAACTTGTACATGACGTAAACCAGGAATCCCTAAATGAAATCGCTGTAATATAACTCAAACTTTTGCTGCACACCGCACTGGGGAAATAATACTCTTCAGATCACCTGAGTGATAAAATCCGGCATCCACACAAAGAGGGGAAGGACAAGGCTAAGGACGAGGAAATAGTCAAAGGAAAATAGAGCACTCCACTCAGTGTGCCTCCTAGAAGTGCACTGCTCGTTTATAGTCATCCGACGTTCAAGACTCACACGTTGAAAATTTTTATTCTGTACTGTGAGCAGAGGGAAAAAGATGCAACGTTGAAATTGAGTTGTGTGACAGGGGACACCCCAAGAGCACTTCATTCAATGTAACGCCCAGAAATGTACTGCACCTTCACAACCATCCGACGTTCAAGACTCAGACATTGAAATGTCCGTGCAGCTGACTGACAACAGGGGTACGTTGGTACATACAGCGTGCCTGACCGGGCTAGTTGCCGGTGGCAACCGAGCTGTGAAGGCAGCGTCCAAATGATCGAATAGCTCTCAGTACACACGCAGGCAGCCTATTCAGTGTCTATGCCCAAGTGATGGAATCGAATATTCCTGAATCATACGAATATTCACTGGAAACGTTAGTTTAGTATCAAGTTTCACCCTTGAAGTATCCAGACTCAAGTAATTGCTGATTATTTGGCCGCCTTACACCCAATCTCCGTGAACGTAAAAAAGGTCAAGGGTCCTACACCTACTTGTGATCATGGGCTCTGTCAAATCTGGAATAAAAAGCGTATTCCAGCATATCCACTACGCTATAATTCACTTTTGGTATTAGTAGAAGAACTCTGCAACTGCAGGCCTATCAACCGTACTACAAACCTCAGCCGCAGTCGTCGAGTCATCGTGAGGAGCAAGTTTGTCCTGAACCGTCTCCGACCTGCCACTTGCGAAGAGAACACACAAAAGAGGCCACAACACACTACTCGATATAGCTAAAATAGAGTTAAATTTCGCGTCATCTTCCACAACTTGCTTGTTTTTAAGTAGTATGCTTTGTAAATGAAGAACTTATTTCCATCCATGCCACTCCGCAGTATCTCAGCTTATGTGAACTACGAGAACGATTGACTTGACTGAAAAGTGCTTTGAAATCGAGCGGCGCTATGCACACCATTTATGTCCTGCATCCGAAGCACTTTGAAGGGGTTGCGCTACCGAGAGAGTGGTGCGAGTACAACCTAAAGGCTACCTGTACGCACATTGGGTAAATCGGTACTTAATTCAATGGATCTTAAATTGAAGTATACGGTAAGAAACTAGTTTCTCGAACATCTTCGACTGGGCTGATGTGATGGATGAGGGGCGTAGATTTCTTTCCTCAAGATCAAAAGGTCTCTTGGAGACAGCCGAGACATTGGTAGATCTTCAACAAACAGAGATCTTACAACTGCAGATCAGTCGCATCAAAATTCTGCAGAGCTAACTTGGAAAAATATCACCCAGTTTCATGAAAAAGAGAGGAAAGACATCCGGGGCATCAACATTGCCACGCGAGTCGAATCGAGCAGCTACGGAAGAGCAGAAGGGGGATAATTTTGTTCATAGAGAGTCTTGGATGACAAATCTTTCTTTTCGTGGCTTACTCTCGAATCGGAGTCCAGTGAAGGGCTTTTTCCTTTGAAATGAAGAAATGAAAGTTCCTCGAGACCCTCGAAAGCAGGTAACAATAAAGGTGTACCATAATGTATACGAAGAAATTGGGATCCATCGTTGATCAATCTTGGATCTTGTCATGGTATTTATTTTCGAATCAAAATTTTTGTTTTATATCCTAACACCAGAAATTATTGGGTATCACGTTTTCAGCGTGTACAAACGTCAAACGTCAAAGAATTACGAAGTCACCATAAAAAGTATTGGATACGTTCGCAGTATCTCATTTTGGGAGTAAAAAACTGATTCAGTGATCGAATTGTCTGACTTTCCTTCCGGACGAGTGAGCCTCGTCAAAGTTCAGTGAAAAAATGCACGCAGCATTAGTGATGAAATGCATATTTCATACACAATCTTCGGTTGAATTCGACCAGCACCCAAGTAGGGATGGCCGTAATGCGTACGGTCACTTCATGCATAGTATAATTTTTTGTCCGTTGCCGACTTTTATGTTGACAAACTCAACTTGAGTTATGAGTGAAAAATTATATTTAGTTTCAAAGAGAGAGCAATGAGCAGCGTAATTTTTCAGTATGTCAAGTTAACACTATAGCGCATCCCGCCACCCTGGAGGAAGCTGCTTTTTGTCCAAAAAATGCAGTTTTGAGATAGGAACAAACCATTGAATTTTTAATTAAACTCGAATGGAGTGTGTGGAAATTAAAGAAATTTTGAAGAAAGTTTATCACGTCATTTCGCCAAAGAAACCTGCATCGTACAAGGGGGCTCAACGGTTCAAAGAAGGCAGAGAAGATCTGGGGGAACAGGCTTCGACTGGGAGATCAACATAAAAAAAACGATTCATCGATGCTCAAGTATTGGTGGACAACTGAAATGAAATGACTTACAGGAATCTAAGAATTCTGCAGCACCCTTTGATATATTTTTATCGCTTAGATATGATTCCATTAGAGTTCTAAAAAATTCCGAGAACCTTTAGATCTCCGCTGATACACCATGCAGTATCCGAGTCATATTTCTAGTTATGAGTGAAAAATTGTGTTTAGTTCCGAACAGAACAATTAACGTAAGTTTTAAATATACGTCGATGTTTGGCGTTATTAATACTGTAAAAGATTCGGAAAGCAATATTAACTGAAGCTTCAAGACCGAACAGGATCAGAAAAACGTTACATGTTTTAATTTTTGTGTAGCGGGTTTGTACAAGTCAATTTTTCCTTGTACTCCTATCACATTTAGACTGTGAGAAAGGCACGTTTTGGAGGATATTATTTTTCGTACTTCTTAAGCTCCGGGATATTTATTTGAAGTATGTTTTATCTGGTTAAATTTAATCACTACTTTATATTTTGTTTGTATTTAGTTTACTATGTAGTATACTGTAGCTACAACAATTTTTCACAAACATGAAAAACGCGGAAATTTCCGTTTCATTGAGGAGCAAATATGTTTGCAGCGGGCATATATTTATTCTAGAATCTCATTAGAGTGAGTCGGCTCCAAATATTCACATCAATGAAGTTATGTAACAAATTCTCGTGAAAAAGGTTCTTTTCTAATACTGAAATATCGAGCTACGGTAGACTCTCATATAAATTGTACGTCATATTGATGCGTAGCAATCAATGTAGAACTTGACCTCCTCCACCAGCAAGTCCATCCAGCGGCCAGTTCGCTTCCAATCTATAAATATTTTCTTCAGTATTGAACTGCGATCTATAAACCTTGTGATGAACTTTTTTTTGCTTGCCTCAGGAATTGAAGTTGTCTGGCCGATGCCGCCCCGAGCTCTGTCATATTAACTTGAAATATTTTAAGGAGAGCTCGGCATTACCATTGCAGGAGCCTGCCCCGGTATGTCTTTAGGCGTAGCCAGAGAGCGCAGGAAGGCTTTTCGAAATAAGCTCTGCGTCAAGATTGCCTGGGCAGTTTCTAGTTTTTATTTCATAATTATATGTACATCTGTGAGTGTATTTATATACAAACTTTGGCGACGAAATCATTCGTTCATCTAGAAGTGTTTACTGTTTACTCTGTTTTTCTAATTTCATGTTTAAATGAAATCAAGTTTTATCTAATATGTATGAAATATTTTCCATCATATTACTGATATAAAGAAGCAGTATCGCATCGTATTCGATAATTTTGAAAAATTATGCCAAGCAAGAAAGTTATACGAAAGAGAAGGAAACCGATTATTCATCAGGCAGAATAAATTGAACGTAATCACAAGATCAATTCAATAACATGACTTTTCATGTTTCCAACTTCAACAATCGTTCGTTGTAGTTTTTGATAAAATTTGAACAAATTTCTGCCACATTAACCTGTTAATGGGTATTGACATCATACGATGTCCGTGGGGTTGTAGCGTTCACACGGTCGCTGTCCATTACACATACCGTGTGAATGCAACACCGGCCGCCTGGGCATTGACCGTTACCGCGTTAAAAATCATTTTGAAATAGCATGGTCTGACAAGCGCACTGCCCGACTATTGGAAGTCAATAATCGTGCGCGTTAAGTCAGTGATGAGCTCTTTTGTGTTCCCTATCGTACCATTAGCACGGGTATCAGGATAACGAGAATTTTCGCCCTACCAAAAATTTTGTACATGAACTTTCCTGTATAATCGGCTGAGCTAATACTTCAAATGTTTTAAACCTCAAATATAACTTAGTGTTCTGATTTGTTACATAGATCTAAAAATGAGAAACTTTTTCCATTGTGCACCAATAATTTGTTTTTCATCTTTTATACCATTTGCCTTCAAAGTATTTAAAATTTAATCCATCTGAAAATGGACTCTATATTATTCCTAGAGTATTTAGAAGAAAGACGTTACACGAGCATATAATTCCAAGGAATAGCTACAGATATTAAACAATGGTTGCTGTACTTGAACGAATATTTTCGCGACTTAGAACGTGCTGTTACCGTGCGATGTACGGTAGGTCTCATCTTCGTACGTTGCGTGCGTTGAGAAGTTCATTTGGAAATGTAATCCTTCAGGCTGAAGACAGTACGGTGGACGGAGCGGCTTATGATGAATGTTCCAGGGTTGTGAAGTCCATGCTCTTCTCTTTCAGCGCGATATAGTCCGAGTCATTGAAGCGCTGAAGCCCTGGAACCTATACCATACCATCACTACTACTGCTAATTTCTTCACCTTTAATACCTTGTTATTACATGTTGTTGCCTATTTGAGTATTCTATGAGCAAATTCTACCATTACTGAAGCTCGTATCGAAGAGCATCCCTGTATTGGAAGCTCAGTGCATAAAGACATTAATTCTTCAGAAAATTGCTGAGATTCTGTAAGTAAGAAAAAATAAAGCATTCATTCATTGCACTGGTCTACCAAGTTTTCAAGGTCAGACATTCCATAACGATTTCAAGTCAAGACCTTATGCTGAATCCAGAAATCACACTCGTGTTTTCCAGTCAGATTAGCTTATAGAGATACAAGTCCTTATTGGAATTACACAACTGTTTCATAATGCAATTGATTTCTTAAATTAACCGTTCAAGAAGTGAAACACTGAACGGAAATAATGGCATATTCAATTCCAAGATATTACACGAATGGTCTTCTCAGGGACTTGCTCTGGCGCTGAGCAGCCCCCATATCCCGTGTCCAGCACCAGCGGCAACCCGCGAGGTAGTGGCAACCCGCGAGGTAGTGGCAACCCGCAAGGTAGTGGCAACCTGCGAGGTAGTGGCAACCCGCGAGGTAGCGGCAACCCGCGAGGTAGTGGCAACCCGCGAGGTAGCGGCAACCCGCGAGGTAGCGGCAACCCGCGAGGTAGTTCATATCTCAGCGAGCTCCGTAGTGCTCTTCTGAGGTACGAATGTGTGTGAAAACGGCCCCTGCTCTTCACTTGAGTCTCCACTGCCCTGTGTGAAGTAGTCCAGAGGCTCTTGGGTATGGGCTATTATATTAGGCATGCTTTAGAACATACGTAGCGAAATATGCCTTAAAAACCTCACCTGACGCGAGGAAATGAATTGGATTTTTGAATTGAGTAGACATTGATTATCATAAATCAGTTTAAAAACCAATGACCTTTGAAACAAGTTTTAATACTCAGGCTAGTGCTATTCATTTCACATCAACAAAGCAGCACGGATAATATTTGTAGTTGGTTTGACTTCAAACTGCAATGCACTACAACTGCGCTTTTAAGAAAATCGTACATGCACTCAAAAGAATTTGACTGCCGTTGCACTGGGTTTTGTTCTTCATTTCAAAGGAAATGATATCTTTTGTTCTTTGTCCATTTCTATTTGTTCTCAAGTAATTCGTTGAAAATTTAATAAAAGTATGATGATCATTTGGGAATCGAAGCTATCGCAATGTGAATAAAAAGGGGAGGACAATCCACATCAATCATTTAAATACACTTTGTTAAAACCTGACTTCAAACGTTTCTGCCACTTGCCATCGTTAGTGTTTTGTCTCCATCTCCATCAAACTTCACTGTTAGGATTTCATCATTAGGATGATGCGCTGAATTCTTCTGCCTCCAAACCTGACTTACGCTGTTTGCTTGTATTGCTTGTTGTCCAAACCTGACTAACGCTTGCCTTGCTCGTCTTGCTTGTTTGTTCGTTTGCTTGCTTGCTTGCTTGAAACCGTGCACACGTTTGCCTGTCAGACCTGAGATATTCGAAATTTATACGCTTCATTTAATCCTGTATTGTGGATACCGACTTAACTGCGTAGGATATATTTCTGAATACGGTTTGATTTGGATAAATTTTATTTGACCCAACGGGTCACGCGTAGTCTAGTATGATACTAAAACTCTAGTCGTCTTGCTTGTTTGCTTGCTTGCTTGAAATCATGCACGCGTTTGTCAGTCGGCTCTGAGATATCCGAAATTTAAACTCAACGTTTAAACCTGTATTGTGGATACCGACTCAACTGCATAGGATATATTTCTGGATATGGTTTGGTTTTGATAAATTTTTATTGACCCAACGGGTCACGGCTGGTCTATGTAGTCTTCTCTAAATATACCTCGGAGAAATTAAGACAATTTATGACATGAATTGGTTTCAACAAAAGTGTTTTCCTTCGTGTGCGAGAACGGAATCCCTCGTTCCTAAGAACTGCTCGAATTTCGCTGTTGTATACATTTATCCCCGCCGCTTCTAAATCATTTTGAAATTCAACCGAGTTACTCCAGCATTCTTCTTTGCTTCTGTTTCACGGACTACATGTTTTGCTGCACGTTTTGAGATCAGCAATGTTGCAAGAAATACAGATAAAGCGGCAATGCATATCATTTTGAAAATATATGATGCAGTGCGAAACAGTACTGTTTTAACGTCTGTTCGTTGTTGTTAGTGCACGTATTTTATGTAGCCCTGCTCCAGTCCTTCTCATCTCAAGTTCCAATTCCAAAGGCCCCATCAAGTTTTTTCATTAAAAGGTCTTCCGTGCGAGATCCAAGTCATCGGAACTTTGCAATGTCCTTTTTTTTATTCGTTAATTGTAGAAGTGGGGCCACCATTGTGGATAATCTTCTAATTTCAACTTAGAACCGCGGGATCATTTGTGCTCAAGCTACTAGGCTGTAGATGTTGTTTGGATCACACTTTTTGGAGTCATTCTCGTAGGTAATGAGGTTTGCAGGACTCGCTGTTATCTACTTTCAAAAGACCGTTTTTTTTCCATTCTACTTTTAAATTTTAAAGAAATATTCTACGGAACCATATGCCATCGAGGTATGATTTTCTAACAATCAAATCAATTATTGAGGATATAAAATTAGGTAACCCTTGATGGTGCAGCTGCATTTTATTAATCGACTTATTACGCACACATTTCCTTATCATCGAGCTTACCCGTGTCACCGTCTACCTTGATTTGCAGTATTTAAGTTCATGCTAAAACATCATCACTTTCGGCGACTGCCATTTTTGGGATTAGATGAATCTTACGTTTTCATAACTGGAATATAGACGTCTTAGTAGGGTACAAGAATAATCAGACGTTACGGGCGATATGGTTTCTCTCCGCAGCTTTGCATCAAGTCACGTCAGGAAACCGCGGCCTGATGTCAGCATTCACTCTTTTCCGTTGAATTGATTTCATGGAATTCTCGTGAATGGTATTAATTAAAAGAGAGCCATGAATTTCTCTGCAGCCCTAAATGAAATAGTAACAGAATTCTCCACCTCCGCGACGAGCTTGTATTTGCAAGTTTTAGCCCTAGCGAAATAGCCTTATTGATAAGATTAATTTACGCCTCACCGCTTCGGCTTGTGTTTCAATTTTTTCATAAATAAATGACTTCCAAAACCGTCCATGCTTTGCATTGTATTTGGCTTGCCCCATGGTGTGCGATGGATGCCATAAATTGGTGGGAATTACTGTTCATAACAGGTAAATGAAGTACTGTTTTTTGAGTGACAGGTTTCCCTTTAAGTACATAGCAACCAGATGGAATTCGGGTGTATTTATTTCATTGCA
The DNA here is from genome assembly GCA_014899125.1 of Orchestia grillus. Lineage (NCBI taxonomy): Eukaryota > Metazoa > Arthropoda > Malacostraca > Amphipoda > Talitridae > Orchestia > Orchestia grillus. The sequence continues at coordinate 15,547 of VOMN01042077.1, forward strand.
ATTTGAGAGCTTCTTGGCTTTATTCAATGGTGCATAAGCTTTTAAATTCAAAATTCGCTAGCTGACGATTTTCTTAATCAAACTGTTTACATTTAAAGAGTATTTTCTAACATCTTGGCTCCTAAAAACAGTTCATTAACGTTCATTTGGGTCCTGAAACACTGTCTATGAATATGGAAAAAACATACTTGTGCATACGAAACGGTAAATATGGAGAATAAAGGAATGGGAATTATAGAACGGCATCGAAAGAATTTGAGACGGTGGTTTGGGTCTTGTCACTACAAAAGTGGTGTCAGTTAGTAAAGATGAGTGACCGTCTTTATGGACGAGTAACAAAAATAAAAACTAAACGCAGAAGTCTCGAATCAGAGAGAATTTATTGATATATTCGAGACTTTCATCGGTGAAAAAGAGTTTTAATTAGTTATTGCCTCATCTAAATTTCTACAATTTATGAAAGCTTAACTGTTTATGTGCAATAGTATGTAAAGATGTATATGATATAGGAGAATTAATGTAAATGAAAAAATGAACGTATCCTCGCCTAAGTTAAAAGTGTAGTGACTGCACATGTAAGTACAGCTCAGTATGTGAGCTAAGTGGAAATAATTTCATGTTTACCTGCATTTTGCGTCGTTGAATTATTTCACAAAAGCGTATCATCCTCAGCAATATACAATTCCGCAGTCGCATTTCCGATGTCGGCTGTTTGAAAAATTCTTGGCTTACGTGACCGTTGCCTTTCCTCATCAGTGTACCTTTGAGACTGTGTTGAAATTACTGTCTTTAAATGTCCACCAACTGCAGCAAGAGCGTTTGATTGCTTTAATTCTTACCGCTTGTTACTCTCCTCGTTTCTTCAAACGCTGACCGGCGTATGGATGGAAAAACACCAACTTCAATGCTTTTAGGGATATTCTTGTCTACGTTTTTGTGAGATGTTTTTTGTGTGGCATTGCTATGATCTTGTCAAAAACGTTCCGCAAGTAAGGACCAGATTGTTTGCAGATTTCGTGCCGATGAGTTTTTATTGAATCATTTTAAGTGTTGAACCAGGTTGGTGAATCAAGTAAAGCTTCTAGCTTTGCTAATGAAATTCTTCAATCTATTGCATATATTGAACATTGCTTTTATTTTTGAAAAGAGTGCGATCTTGTGCGGGGATAAAATCGTACTTCGTTAGCTGGTAAAGTACATGAAAATCTTCAAAGCTGCTGCTGTCTAATAAAAGCTGTTGCGGTTGTCTACGGTTCCAAGGTTAATCGTACCACTCGAATTACACGTTAACGCTCAGGCTTTTGTGTCAATTTAACGCTATGACAGTGTTATTCTTTTTCAGGATAAAAAATTGCGTTTCTATTTTAGCATTGCTATCGTTTTGCGTTTCAGTTGCTCCCCTTTTAACACTTCGGTATTCCTTGACACGGAGTTTAAGAAGTTATGATTGGTATTCTCAACAATCTAAATAGTTACCAGGTCAGCGGTGAGATCGTCTTTTTTTGCTCGTAGTTTGCTATGCCTCGAGCCGCCGACGTTCCATCTATTAACTTAGTGTACGTATGACACTGTAAGTTGTAAATGAAAACGATCATCATGCATTATTGAAGTTAACTCTAAAGAGATTTAGTTGCGAATGAAAATTGAAATGTTTGTCCACTTACTTCTCAAGCAATGTCGACATAAAACAGACCGTGTTCTTAATTTGAAATCCATGTGCAATATTTTTAATTTTTCTAACCTAAACTTTCAATTAGGGATTTCAATCAGGAAACTTGCACATTGCTACTGGAAAGTAAGTGTTCATTTCTGATTTGCGGAACAAGTTGATTGAAGACGTGTTCATTTCAAGTTCGTCGTGACGAGCCACGGTTAGACCTGCATGTTTGGGTTCCATGATTATATGTCTTGGGGAAACGACAAGGGAATCGTGCACCATGTCCCTTGCGCCGCACCCCGTTTGCATGCTGCCACATTTTGTCACAATTTGTCGCTCTAGAAAGCGCTGAAAGTCCAGGTCTCCTTGTAAGCTGCTTACGCCCTTATCTCGCCTGCCCGCTCCAGTGCCTCACAAACTAATGGCTGACGAATATTTCTGTGCACATTTGCTTTCGCGCGACGAGCCTTGATTGAGAGGCGTTGTACACCCTCTTGATGTCTTCTTACTCGCAAAATACAGGCGCCGATGAAATCTAGAGTGTTTTTCCGTCAATTCTGATCGCAATCGTTGGTTTTTGAAGAGAGAAACTTTTGAAGGTGAAGGCGTAGTTGAAATTAGACGAATAAAATACGTTTTCTTACAACTATTGAGCGCCCAAGCTTGTACGAATTTGAATTCTTTTATCCATTCAGTAAATCCTGGAGATTTAGTGCGTGCGTGATGGTTGCGAGGCATCGGTCGATGGTTGTGACTCAGAGTGCTAAACTTTCTACAGCTATTTTCTCATTTGCTGGTTTGGACTCGCGTCGACATGGACAGTGTCTGCAGAAATGAATCGTGCGAGTTTAGGAAGATCCAATTAATGGGTGTAATTATGGCTAGTTGAACTGAGTTTAATGTAAGCTGAAATGCAGTCTCCCCTGCCGCGGCTGGCCTGCGGTTGTGGCAGCCCATCTGAGCCTCACGGCTGTGGTGAGTGTGGTGACATGTGGTGAGTGTGGTGACATGTGGTGAGTGTGGTGATATGTGGTGAGTGTGGCGATATGAGCTCCTCAAATGGTAGCGGCCAGGAACTCCACTGCGTATGTCACGCATGAGCTCACTTGGCACTGAACTCACACGCAGCGGCTGAGGTTTATCTTACCTGCTCTACAAAATTGGATAACGCCAATATAGTTCTGCGCAACCCTAATAATTCTATTTTATTTTTAGTATTTCACAGCCCGGTCTCAATAAGGGTTAAAATGATTCAATTTTTTTGTTTGGATGTAGGCAGCTGTATTATTTTGAGCTCAGTTCTAAATCTGGTCCTGTGACTCCCACGCGCCTGCAGCTTATTTCGATCCTTCATCAACGAATTCTGAGCGAAACCTTGGTGTGGCACTCATCACCTTCCTGGCTTCGCGGTCGACTTAGCGGCTTTGTTAAATAGCCGCCTGATGACATGCGACTAGTTGTTTAATTCCGTTTTGTTGCTGTGTGTTCACATGCGCTACCAAGTTGCGCTTATTCATATTGTCTCCAGTTTTGTCGCTAAAATTTATTCAAGTTAATTTTTCAAGCACGTAATGTCTGATGAGGCAGAGACATGAATTCTAGCAGAATTCTCGTGCGAATGAAATGTGTTTAAAAGCATATGCGTGGTAGACTCACTTAGTATGTTTTGAAACTGAAAGGCAGTGATTTTGAGCTCGGTGTCTGCATAGCAGCTGCACATAACCACGTCAGCGCTCTCTTAATGACCCGACTGTTTTATGATTTTTGTTAATAAAGAATCGAGCGCTTTTTTGTGCAAACTCTGTATCAAATTCAATAATTATATCTGAAGCATGTTCTAAAGCGTACAACATTCTACAACAATAAAATTCTACGAAAAAAATCTTCATGTAAGCTTTAGGATTCGGTTTTTACAAGATGCCCTAGAAGACTTAGAACTTATTCGGACCAACATGTAGCTATAGTTACAAGTACTCATTGTAATTGTTCAAGAAATCCATGGCTGTAATTTTTAGGGGACCGTTCCATGATTGAAAATGCGAAGGGAGGCTTTTATGTGCTTCCAGTTGCATACCTCTATAGCTAAACACGGGTTGTGAACTGAGTGCCATGTCTTTGTACGCGTCGAAACCAACCGTTACCCTTTAATCACTTGATCATCTCTTACCTCTACACATAACCCGAAAAGCTCAGGTAGAAACTCGACGCTTTGACTGAGGTGTTACTAGTAAGCATTGCATTGTTCGAAGTGGTTTAAAGGCCCATTCACACTGCCAAGATGTGGAAGTGTCCGTTCGAGGACTATCAGAATATAACCAAACGTCTTCCTTGCCATCATAATGGCCCGATATGAATGAAATTCAACCATTACTCGGAGTCTTGGAGCAGAGACTTTGCAGCGGATTTCCGTTTTCGTTATCGCGAGGGCGGTTGGAGGAACTCTAGAAGTGGAACGGTGCAATATCTAATAAAAAGTGTTAAGACAATTCGAGGATGTATTCTGCATTAAATATAAGCTCTCTTGGAAATAAATTTGCCTCCAGTGCCGTATTTCCTCACAAACGTTGTGTTCCTGTAACATTTATGATGTATTATATTACACAGATACTATTTCTTCTAACTCATGACTAAGTGATCCAGCCTTAAGTTGCCCAGCATGTGCGTATGGCTGGACGCCATACGACTGCATAAATTTTTATTATTGTGTAGGTAAACGAAAGCATTATCTCAAATTTTCTTGACATTAGTAATGATTGTACTCGAAATCAAAACAAAATCTTTCCGAGTTGTTGCAGTTAATCAGTACTTCAAATGTACGATAAATTCTTATTATGACGGTGCTTAATTCCATTTTAGAGAACTTCATGTATATGAACATGATCGCATTTCAGGTGCGAGAACATGTCTCATGCTTCCAATGTTTGAAAACCACGTTTTTTGGTCACCACTCGGTGGTAAACTGTGTTAGTTGGGCAGCAGCTCTTCTAAATGGCGGCCAATTTTGCTCTTTGCCACTTTTTTATGTCGCGTTTCTGTGCGATTGATGTTTTGCACTTGTGAGTTTTATGATCGTAGTAATTGATAAGTTTAGAATATACTTCAGAAATAAGACCAACATGTTAAGAAGTAGAAACTATGCTCGCGTTTTCACATCTCTATTTGTTCTTAGCGGCTGCATTCAAGAGCAGTCCCGTACGGAACATTGCACCTAATTATCTCGCTGTTGTAATTTTCGTTTCGAGTCTGATTTGTGTATCACTATGCTTCAATCTGATTGGAAAAAGATATTCGCATTTAGATCGGTGTATGATTTTTTATGTTAGCACGTTCTTTCATCTTGCTGTGCTTCGACTCTGAGCTTCATTCTGACCTTGAGCGAACCTGTAATTAGTTAATTATTTTGTTGTGGCTTCGGCGAAATTTTACTTCATTTTAACGCTGACCTTATTTTAGCATTATAGTTTCGACTGATAAATGACACTTTCTAACACCCATGGTTTTAGTTTGGCGGTAATGGCGTGTTGAGTACATGCGAAAATTGGAGATAACTATGGCAAATGAATTTCCCTTCAGAAGCTAGGCACAATTCTTAGATGCTCACCGAAATTATTTATCACCTCTTTACATACGAGGAACGTGAAAGTTTTTAAAATGTCTGAGTACAAGACGCTAGATTCAGCATTTCTTTTGTAGAAAATCTCTTTTGAAGTTATGAAGGGGCGTCCCCATGGCGGCGCTGTGACGTTTCCTCAGCTGTAGATGGCCCTTCGGAACTTCGATTTTTCGCGCCCACTTTATTTCTTTCAATTTTTTCATCTTCGTTATTGCTTCATTACCTTTTCGGTCATTTCATTCTTAACTTGATGTTTCTATGCTTTGGGGACGCCGCGCAGGAACTGGTCCCTTCTGTCGCTCACTGTAAATCATATTTCATGAGGATAGGAAGCTTTAAACTAACTAGTATTCCAATCTAATCGTTGAAGTTAGGCGGAATGATTTTTATTTTTCCATTTGCTCATTAGAGGTGACCGACGAGTTGTTTCGGTGAATTTTACCCTTGGGTCCACTAAAGTCCTTAGCTTCCACTGAAGTATAATACCTAGCGTCTCTTGAGGACAGGATGTACGTGAACACCTGAGCCACACTGGCTAGAAGGAGAGGTGGCTGTCCTCGTTAGTGTACGATAGAGAAATAACTCTCCATAGGTACCTGCGGCAGATTCAGTGACACGTGTTACAAGCCGCTGACATTAGTTTTATTTAATGATATCAGATATACTTGATCTGTACATTTTCTTCTTTTCATCGTTTTCCCTCACGAGTCGTGTGTGTTTCGTGAAACCGTGCGCTTGTCCAAGCGTCTCCAGTGCCTCGTCGTCTACTCCGCCCTGCAATCATTCCCGTTTGTCGAGATCCTCCCGGCGCTCGCAACACATATTCAGAGCTGATGCTGGGATTGAAGTTTCAACTTTCGATTCGTGCAATTCGGGATGCGGCTCCCTTACTCGCAGTAATTTCGCCTCACGTGTCGCACATCCACACCCTCCGTAAATCTTATCTTCGGTTTTTGCATGTGGTGCTTCTGTCAAACTTTTTTGAACGAACAAATTACGGTGACTTAAAATCCTCTGCCATACAAGTCAACGGATTCACCTGCTGTCGGTGCTGTGAATTTCTTTTTTGTTCCTTGTGAGGAGTGATATAGGTCTCCATAGAAGTTTTCTCTAGGGTACACCTCGCCTCAGTGTAGTATAAGAGTTCTTGTCTCCTTCCTTGCAGACGCCTCTGCATAGAAGGTCAGTTGTGAAACAGGCCTCTTCAGAGCTGCGCTAAAGATATCCTGCGCAACCCTGTCTAACATTTTTACTCCTCTTTCGAAAATAAATTATCTGGCGATGATGTCTGCGCTCCTGTGGTCAAAATTACGGATTATTATAGATGCTTTGGCGTAAAACTTAGACTGGGTACGTTGCCTGCATGCCCACTTCATGTTAGTTAAAGGCTTACGTCCGAACAGTGACAGAAGGCACATTGCTGGGTTATATCGTAAATTCAGACCGCTTTCTACAAGCAAGAAATGGTAAACAGCACCATGGAGATGTCAAAATCTTTTCAAAAACATACATTTGTGATGTTTGAAGTTTCTTTAGATTTTGTCTTCAAAATATATTCGAATAATTTTGTAGGCTTCTCTCTACGATGATCTTATTATAAGCTGAAATTTCCCTCGCCTACTTCAGTTTTCCCCCATTCTTCCTTATAACCTTAGCCCTATTTTTGTCTTAAAGTACTTTTATTTTTTGACCTCTGAGTACATCCTTGAGAGCGTATCACTATCTGATTGATTATTTCTTCAACCAACTTTTTCTACCCTGACCCTTGACCCGGGCACTATACAATGGTCCTCATACTGTATAGTGGTCATATTAAACAGCTTAGCTCATACTCCACAGTTGTGCTCATACTATACAGCTGTGCTCATACTATACAGCTGTGCTCATGCTATACAGTTGTGCTCATACTGTCCAGTTGTGCTCATTATGTATAGAGGTTTTCATGCTATACAGTTCTCCTTAGTAAATATAGTTGTTTTTTCGGAAACACTTTTGAGAAAGTTTTCTTATTGAATGCGCGGAAATGAGGTGAGTGAGCTTCAACGATACGAACTTAGGATAAAAACTAAAAGATAAAGCTGCAAAACCATTTGATGATGCAAAAAAGACACCAAGGAGCTCCTAAGGGAAGGACACAGCTCAGTAAAGGTAAATACTCACGGACGCTTTGGTAGGTGTCGTGCATTTAGTCACGCCTATGTCGCATCATGTTCTCGCTGATTAATGATGGCTACACTCACACAATTCTATTTTAGTGCTCCTACATCTTGCTCTCTAATTGAAATACAATGTGTATATCGGTTGGCTTGATTTTGGCTTCACGTTGTTAGCACTCGTATTCGGCTCGGTTGTATCCCTTACCTTAGCCAGATGGATCGCACACGCATGCCTTCATATCGGGGCGATTGGATGACTTCATACCCGAGCGTGCTGTCTTCAATGCTGTCACGGTTGCAGCCTTGTTATGCTGCGGAAAAAATTATGAGAATGTGAACATTCCTGCCTTTTAGTCACTGGAAAATGTTATCGTTTGTCATGCTCGTTAAGGTTTGATCGTGTGTAATTAATCGCTATTCCAAGAGAGGATCATATCATTTTGAGTCAACACGTTGCTTACGTATGAATGCTCCTACGTAGGCGTTCCATAAAGGGAGCCAAATTTAAATCCGGTGATGTTTCTATGCTTTGAAGTTAGCCAAACTTTTCATTATTTCTGCTCTTTTTCTGTGTTTGGATTAATGACATTTAGTTATTTTAATAACTGAAATATGAGGGTTTTCAGCCAACGCTGTTTGCTTGTCAAACAAAATGAGTATTGGCACACAGACAAAACATTACCAAACAGCTGTTGATCGGTACACCGGTAGCCCAATACGTAGGCAACATGTTAAGCTTTTTGGTTTCTGCCCCCGAAGTTGCAGGGTCATTGCGTAGAAGCGCAAGATTTACCCAATCCTGCAATCTAATTTTCTGGGCAGGCTAGGGGATGCGAGCCTGGCATCCCCACGAGTCGAACGCCATATTTGCGTGTTGCGCTTTTATCTACTGGGTCACCAGAAAGCAGATGCAACATAATAGAAAATTTTATTCTCCTTGGTACCTAAAAACGGTTCTGCTTATCGAGTTTGAATAGCTGGCCACGGCGTTGTAACGTGTGCTCCATTAGCCCGCAGGCGCCTTTCCTATTTATACCCGAGTCCCCGTCATGCCCGTGTTATATTTATCACTCTGAGTGTGGTCCACCCGCATACCTTGCATTTGCATTTCAACTTTGAGTTAACTGCTACAGAGTTCTTATATATGTACTCTCATTCCATTGCAATTGCTTCCATACGTAACATTTCCCCAGGACACAAGTTATAGTTAACGAATGACAATTGTAAAATGAGATATGCAACTTTACAAGTAAACGCCTTCATATACACTGAAATAATACATGGAGGGTGACAATGGTAATCAACACTTTCTGTGAAACAACTTTCACCCGATTCAACACTGGATCACATCGTCCGTGAATAACTTACAGTACGATGCAAGTCGTCTGAGCAGCGCAAAAAGTACTTGAACAAAGGACGTGCATTAGAAAGATAGTTATTTGGACTGATAAAACCAAGACTAAAATGTTTAGCCATACCTCTACTCGTCATGTGTGGAGGACACAATTAAGAGCCTTTGAGATGCATAATACCATTCCAACTGTGAACCGCAAAGTTGGCAGTATAACGGTTTGGAATTGTTTCACAGAACATGGCATTGGTATACTTCAGATCATCGGTGGGAAGGTGGATGGGATCACGTTCTTTTAAATATTGGAGAAGAGTCTCATTCCAAGTATGAAGTGTTCATTCCGAAAAAGCAAATGGACGTTCCAGCAAGGTAACGACCCTAAACACTCGGAAAATTAACATCCAGAGTGTTTTTGAAGAACAAAATCAATGTTCTACTGTAGTCAAGCCAATCCCAGGGTCTAAATCCTATCGAACATTTTTGGGGAACAATGAAGAAGGTTCATCAGAGAAGTCCGACGAATCTTTACAAACTGAAGAAAATACGCGTTGAAGAATGGGCTCATATAGCATCCGAGCTTGCGAAGGCTTAATTTCATTTTATCAAAACCGTCTTTGCGCACAAATTGTCTACAACGGTTTCGCAACAAGATGTTTAACATAGAAAACTGTTCTTGATGAATACTTTTGTCTGGTGTCGTATATGTTTTGACAGTATTTGAACCCCTATTATTGTATAAGGAGAAAGTTTAATTATTATTTTCACTCTACATGTGAAAATGTATATTTTTGTGAATACTGCGATTGTAGGCTAGCTAGATGCTTAATAAAAAACAAAATATCATGTGTGTAGTTACTTCTACCTTCCCCCCTTGTGTACGCATGTTCTCTGGAATTACCGTCGTGATTCGTCTGTGTTTGTTGACGTCTTTTATTGATTTAGGTGAGCGCATCGTTTAGTCTTTTCTTGATCTAGGTGAGCGCATCATTTAGTCTTTTCTTGATTTAGATGAGCGCATCATTTAGTCTTTTCTTATCTAGGTGAGCGCATCATTTAGTCTTTTCTTGATTTAGGTGAGCGCATCATTTTGTCTTTTCTTGATTTAGATGAGCGCATCATTTAGTCTTCCCTTTATCTAGGTGAGCGCATCATTTTGTCTTTTCTTGATTTAGGTGAGCGCATCCTTTAGTCTTTTCTTTATCTAGGTGAGCGCATCTTTAGGTCTTTTATTCGTCATTAAACTTGCCCATGCTTTCCTTGCGTAGCATTATCAGTCAAATGTGTTCCGCTTGTAGTGTCAATGCGAAGTGCGTTCTTGTTTCTTGCACACACTAGTGGTTTGAACCTCTCTACCAACGATTCGAGCCTGTTTTCGGTGTTGCTTGGTGTCACAGTCATGTACTTTAGCCTCGGTATATTGCCATTGTTTTCAAGTCCCGCATGTGGACCGATTGTGAGACTGACAGTACCATCATGCCAAACTAGAGACCTAATGAGCCACTCAAATGGAAATTAACGTAAAAAATGAATTTGACTTCGTGAGCCCCTATAATTTATACTTATAGCTTTTTATATCGGAGCTCTCAATCATGTTTCTTCACACTGACTCTTGAGACTTTATCAATTGTAGGTACTTCGTTTCAGGCAAGATATAACTTCTCAGCTTTTATTTTCTCACTCATTTTTAGATTATACAACCGCATTTTTATCGGTAAATAAATACAGAAATGTCAGCATGTGTTCAATTTGTCCAGAGCATTGCTAGTAGATACGCGTTGTCAAAACGTTTAGGTAAAATGATCATTCTTATGACCCTTTATCTAAACGTACAAGTTTTTGAGAACGGTGTATAAAATAGCAGTTTTTGATCTTTAGAGCCAAAGTAATTGTCACAACCATTAAAGTGCTGTGAAGAGAACTGTAAAATTTGAGCCTCGGCGTAAAACATTTGCGTCGTCTATGAATTGAAATATTCTCTAAGGCCTTCTTTGTTGCGGCTATTGTGAAGAGCGTTTACAATTTTTCTAAGATTCATCTCCTCATGGTGACATGTACGTGTTTTTCGAAGAAGTTTTCATAATTTAGTTTGAGTTAAAGAAGTACGAGTAACTTTACCGCTTCCCTCGTTGGAAATTCATTCAGTGAATAAAAGATCTAAAGTAATTTATCGAAAGATGTGATCGATGTTTTCCTGTGAGCAGGAGTCCGGCTTGATCAAAGTGCTCCAACAGCCTCGCAAGCCAAATAGAATGGCTAAAGGACTGTGCAGAACTTTGGGTGAAAACATTCTGTGTATATTTCAGGGCACTGAATTGCTTTTAAAATGTTGGCGAAACCTCTCTCAGCCGCAGTCCGTGCACGTTCCGCTGCTGCGCTATCTTGTGAAACAGTTCTTGATACCCTTTCTTTGGTCAATATTTAAGTGAAGGGCGTTATTGCTGTAGTATGTTACATTTTACTCACTCAGCTTACATTTTTTCAGGACAGTTCACTCAGATGTATGACTTAGCCATTACGTCTAAAAACGAAAACATGCAGTCGTCATTATCGTGAAGAGGGTTTGATAGATATTGAGAGGGTATGATACTCTACAAAAAAGAGTCAGAATAAGCGAACGATCAAACTTGTGAACGCCTTCATCAACGTTGTTTTTCACCTCCTTGAGTAATCGAAATACCCAAGACTTTTTGGTGACCTTAATTTTAGAGCGTTGACTTGAAACAATGTTAGCAAGATTCGAATTATTGCTTATTTTAATCTTGGAACTCTGTGGCGCTTGACCAAGTGCCCCAAGTTGTGTGCTGTTGTGTGGATCAGACTACGATGAAACTTCTGCCTCCAGTGGTCCGATTTGTGTCGTTAGTGAGGTCATGTTCATGCTTATGGCTTGTTAAGGTCTAAAAATGGTATCCTAGCGAGTGAACTCGTATTACGCTCGATTTAATGGTGACTGTACATAATACAGTTAAGTAAAATAGGTTTTGAAAGGTCAAAAAATTAATTCTAATCCATTTTTCCCCTAGACAGTACCTCAGAATTTGTACGGAATACAGTATTATCAATAAAAACCTAATTGAGGAGCATAAATACGATTTGCCAAGTATATAAAATAAATACATAGGTTTTAAAACAGATATTGAAAAAGTACACATGCACATCCGGTATGATCTTCAATGACAGTCTTACGCCGTTCCACTAGACTTCACCACATTAAAAGGAGCCGACTTCAGATACCTTAGCAACACGAGCTACTAAATGATTTTAAAAATTGCATAATATTCTCGCACGTTGTTGGTAATTGCTTACGCACATTTCAAGGAGCTTAACTATTTGTGTCAGCACAGAAGGATTCATTGCTAAGAAAAGGAAGGAGTTTGGGAACGCAGGAAATTCTCCACGAGCTGGAGCACATCTGGAGATACCAGAAAAAAGGGGCTGTCGCATGCTACGAAAAGTCAAAGAAAATCTTTTTATGACTAGAAAAGTTCTTTAAAATGATTTTGTGGTATTTGTTCTCGGGTTTGTAACAGAATGTCCGGTAATGAACTTCATTAACAGAAAGTAAATTTACCATCTCGTCGCAAGACTCCGTTTTTGACGAATATAAATTTGAAAGATTACGGTTTGGTAGAAATTTTACGTGAAATAAAAGCCTCTTTCATGGAATTTGATCTCGAACAATTACAATTTGATCAACGGTTTCTTTTCTTGGTTCTGAGTGATAAGCTTTCAAGGGTGAGCCATCTTTGAAGAGAGACATCATTAACTTTTCTTAGAATTGATATCTATGGAATAGAAATTTATCTTTATTTTAAAATTCAGTCTTTATAATGTAATATGAACTATTTCCTGCATTGAACCTAAGTTTGCTCGCTAAAATGGGCTTGATATTAGGAGAAATGTGTATTTTTTAAAGTGAGATCCACATTTTTGTGAGTGGCCCTAATTGTACAGACTCTTCAAAACCCGGACCGATTTGGCGAACGTCCACATTAAGTCGCTATGTTTTTTCCACTGAATTTTCTATGTCACCAACCTATATAAACTCAGTGTAAATCGCGCACTGCACTGGAGACTAAATTCACACAGACGGTTTCAAAACTTTCAGAATTGGTTCGGTGCTCTGTCGTTCGGAATGGGCCAAGGCAATTACAGCTGCCCGCGTGCGGAATCAGATTGCGCATTGACGATGTGGACTATTCAATTTTTATTTGCCTTAATAGTGTATGATTATTGAATACTAAGATCGAGCGTGCCTTGCGCTCCGAGGATATCGATGCAGTGTTTATTTAAACATTTGGCAGCCAGTAATTCGATCTGTTGCTTGAGAAATCCTGTATTTGAGCTCATAAGATCATTGGATTATGCAAACAAATGAAATGTTCGTTTTGTTTCAGCGTTTACCTGTGCTTTTAATGCCGAACAACGCGTAAAGTGCCGAAGAAATGCGCAGCTCTTGTGACGTGGAAAGTAAATTCATCTTATTCCATTGAAAGTTGTTCATATTTCCAGGTCGTGCATTGGCAGCTTCAGTTCAGTCAACTATCGAAAATTGACATTTCAGGAAGTCTTTGGCTGAAGTTTCATGCTCAAAATGGATTGAATTTCATAGTTTTTCAAGAGCTACGCACTGCCGTGCTGAGAGTATTGGCTTTGTAGAATTGTGTAAATAAGTGGAAAATTTTCTATTCACGAGGATGCATAATGGTGACCAGAAGCCTAATTTTAATGATGGGAGGTAACGAAGACTAAATTACGTTGAGTGGTGTAGCGTGTACATGATAGCAAGGCTAAATCAATGCTTAATATCGCGGTCTTTGACGAAATTATAATAGTGCACACCATGAATTCCAACATCAAAGAAGAGTAGCCATCGTGAAACACTTTCCTCATAATGTTTATAGGCGCTACAACTAGTCCAGAATTAATAAGGCGTTATTGATGAATCAATGGAAGTGAGATTTATTCTCCGTCGGGTCGAATTTTAACGTTTTCCGAGTAAGCGTGACTGTGTGTTTGAATTACTCGTATTTCAGTTGGGACTGTGTAATTCTCGGAGCGAACTATGAAGAAGGGGTCAGTCATTAGTTCTTGATTGGTCAAAATTCCCCGGCAGTGGTAGCGCAAAAAATCTGAACTAGCAAAAATATGAAGTTTAAACCATAATTCAGGTACTGTTCCTCATCGCTGATTTTTTTTACAAGATGGCAAGTTGTCGTAACGCAGTGCTGATACGTTGGTACATTTGCGAAAGAAGAAAAATGCGACCGTACTTCACGCGGAATGTCAAATTCCAGTTCTACGATCGCCGGATACCGATTTCAAAATTATAGTTCAGCAACTGAAGTGAGTGCGACGCAGATAAATTACTACTTCCTTGTTGCAATCGTTCAGAGAACCAGAAAAAAATTTACTTCATCAATTGATGGAAAAGTTTCAACGAATCATCTATTTGTTGTATGAGGACCAACACGGCTAATAAGCGATACTTTAAGGTAATAGCTTTCAATATAACGAATGCATCAGTTATGTTCTTTTGCGCTTTGAAGTATGCTATCCATTTTGTTAAGGCTGGGGAATTAATTACCGCCCATAAGGCGAACCTTTCGTAACGCAATAATAAATCTACACATTTGTTATGTGTGACTGAATACGTCTCCATTGGAGTGCATGGGATGCTGCAATGCTAAGTGCGGTGGCGACCCAGTCGCCCGCCACAGCGAGCTGGGGGCGCCACAGCTGCTGAGACGAGCGAGAAGCCGCCGGGCTGACCTTTCCGACATCGGAGGCAGAGCTTCCATGTGATGATCTCGGGCGCCGTCCTGGAGGCCCTCTCGGGGTGACGCCAGCTCGCCGCTCCAAAATTTCCCGTCAGACAGTTTGCTTGGTATTTTCAATGGCTGTTGTAGTCGCCTAACTATTGTAGGCCTCAAAGACACAGCAAACGTTTTGATGTCCGGTTATATGAAGCGGTTCTAAAATAAAATGCATGAATGTATTTTATCACATCCTCGAAGCCAGTCGGAGTCAAAAGAACCGACTCTATTTATCCAGGTTGATTAGCAGACCTTGAAATAAAACAACGTAGGATAGGCAAGCATTATGTACATTCTCTTATTTCAGAGTGTGCCAGTTGTGGGCTAAGACAGGAACCTTTTTAGCTTGTATGACCGACCCTCGAACTGTCAAAGAAAATAATTACGCGTTGAGTGCTGCATCACCCTTTTGGTCACGCCGTCGTACGTACGACACACGCCGGTGTGTCAAGCCAAACTCAACGTGTTCAGTTGCTTGTGCAGCTGATGTTAACATGGTGGAGTTGTACGGTTCACTTTATTTGGTCCTGTGCAGTCATGAATTTCCTACTATAAGTACAGCCCAGTAATAATGCAAGTCATACTATCCGTAAACCTACTAGGAAATGAAATACGACTAAGAATAGTATGCAATGTATCGATATTGTAATTATTACCAAAGTTTAGCCTGTTATATGGTTACAGACTGGCTCTGATCACCGCTTAGGCTTGAGGTGCGTTGACCACCTGGACCCAGTATCGTCGTAAAATACAAAAAAAGTAGAAAAGAAGAGTTACACAGTGCATTCAGATGGTTGCTCATTGTAATTGGTGTCTTACAATCGATTAAACTTATGTTTTCCGATGTCAATGAGTCATTAAATGCTTAGAAAAGTCATCGCTTAGGGTGCTGCGACTCTCATGGGATTCCGCAGCTCAGTTGTTGCTGTTGAAAATGCAGGTCATTTAACAAATTTTATTTGTAAAGGAATTTAATGCCAGACTCTCCTCTGCTTTCGATCATGACGTTCATCTTCTCTCCTATCTCATGTTCCTCGGAATTATCTTTTCTTATCGTTGCTCTAGGTATGTCACAATGTAGCTCCATATCAAGGTCAAAATCGACCATTCCTGTAGACATGAACATGCAGTATGTTAGTGAGAGTAATGAAAATTTGACCGCGATTCTCCGTACAGGAAAAATATATTGTCAACAAGATCTTCGTTGTAAATTTTAAAATGAAGAAATTTGTTTTCATAAATTTGGTTATACTATTAATTTTCTTTCTAATCTAAAATAACACATTCGAGTGATGAACGCAAATTTCATGAATACTTAACAATTTATGTTTATATATGTTAGTGCTTTGGTTACGTTAGGTTATACGATTGCGCGCACCTTACATGGCGCACGTTACGGTCTTGGTGTTAAATGAGACTTCTTGAATTGTCTGCTAAGTTTCGTAACCAATATTGGAAATGAATTCTCCAAAACGTCTTCGTGAGATGAAAGGCATGCTATTAATCCTTTACTCGGCAGGTTTTTTGACGAACTCGTGCTAAATTCACGTGATTTTTGTGATTTTCCTAGATTTATGTGTACACTTGAAAAAGATTGCTTTGTACAACAAGAGGTCAAGAAAGGATGCTATATTTATATCAAAATTTTGTACTAAAATCGATAATTTGACGAGTAAGCTCTCCTAAGCGCGGAAAAAAACTAATTTGGCCACTGCGTGCTATCTCATCCATGCAAGAGAAGGGGTTAATTCTTACGAGAACCAACCGCTTCGAGAGACCATCTTTGTATCTCATTCTCCTCTCTTTCTCTGCCGTCAGGTCAAGTTTTGTAGCTTCCGGGGCAATTCCGCCCCCGCTGAGACAATAGACCATTCCCAGAAAAGGACCAGTCGCCCAGCGCGTAGGCGAAAACAATCCCGCAGGCGGCGGCTTGGAAAACTGTGGAAACGCATGCGATATGCGTCGCCATGTTCCCCTTCTTTCCCATTTCGCCTACTCTAGAAACACAGATGATAAGGTCTCTTGGGATTTTAAGAACTGCTGTAGGAAGGTGTCAGCATTCACGAAGGGTTGGAGCATTTTTCTGCAAATGCCTCTTCAGTTTGTATGAGTCATGCATACCTTCGTCGTTAATGACTCAGGTGAAATGTGTCATATGTTGTAATTGATTATACATCTGACTTTGCATTGACTTTTGAATTATTGAGGTTATGAACATCAAGAATACTTAGTATGATTTGAGCAAATATTCATTATTACGTTAATACGTCGTACTTCATGTAGCTCATTACTTTGAGAAAGTCAGAGGGTTTCAAAATTTGCAATTTACACTTTTAGTGCGATTCTCCATGCAGGTAACATTTCATGTCGACAAATATTTCCACTGTGAATGTAAAAATGGGAGATGTTTTCACAAATTTTATTATCCTATTCATTTTCCTTCTAACCTAAAGTGGCTTATTCGAGCAATGAACACAAATTTCATGAACCCTTGAAAATTTGTATTCCTATGTGCTGGCCCTTTGGTCACGTTAGCTTAGGTTAGATGCTCGCTTGTACCACATGTGGCGCAGGTCGCACTCAAAGAGTTAATATTGTTTGGAGTTCGCAAATTAGCATGGTCAAGTGAGGCCACTGTCCCAGTTTCGGGTCTATATGAATGGTGGCAGCACTTACGACGACCATCATCTTTAATGGTGGTAGAACTTCGAGCGCCAACATAATTAAAGGTAACCGACATGTTTAATCATTAACGTAATTTAAGCTGTTTCCTTGAATATCCTTCGGTCAACAAACGTTAATATTCTATGCTGAAAGAAATACGTATTTGTTTCACAACATAAATTGTACTCGAAGCCAAACTTATTCGTTTTCATCTAGCGTGAGACCATCTAATCGAACGGCAGTTTTCTGATCAAAAGGTAATTGGATGGAGCAAGAGTAGGAGAATATTGATCTTGAAACAATATTTTCCAACCGAGCTCTTCCAAGTGATCTTCATTTAACAACCTACTTGAAGGATGCGCAATACGTAATAAAGAATGCGCCATCCCTCCAAATCCCACCGCTAATTCAAGATACACAACTAAGTCTTTGTCTTCCTTGCCGAGTAATATAGCTGAAGTAATTATTGGTGGAGTAATCTTGGAGATGGATACAGCTGAACATAATTAATAATATTTTAAGTCTATGTGAAGGAGATATAATTTGTCACAACTACTTACCGAAGCAACAGAATGAATGGAGTTAATGATTTTGTTCTATAATTCGGCCATTACTTTCATTTTAATCTGCCGTATTCTAAAAAGTACATTGGACAGACTTGAATAACTGTGCAATACAAAATGCAGGGACAACAGATATCAAAAGTCTATGCGACATTGATATCAAAAGATGTATCCCCCAACAGATATCAAAAGTCTATGGAGTCATGTGGGGGACACATCTTGTGCATAGATTTCCGTTCTCTGTAGTCCATGCTAAATTGTCCCTTCTCTATCGGTGCAGGATCATCTGAGACACTGAAGCGTGGCTATCTATGCTATTATTACTCAATTTCTTCAATACTTTGTGCTCATGCATTGGTTAGAATTTTCAGGGATGTGCCAGTGCTTTGTAAGTATTCGTTATCTTGTATCTACCTCATAATCCTTCTTAATATTGTCTCTGATATAAAAAGATTATTCACTAACAATCAGTTGATAATGGTAAGACATGGCAAGGCAATTTCGTGAGTAACCATTTAGATGCGCATGCCTGTGGAGAATCCCCAGGTAGAATGAACGGTTCTAAAACTTGTATTTTTTGAACTTCCAAACTCGTGGATCGATAGTCTAGTTCGTTTAAACCCTCTGAAATCATGGAATTTCTATTGAACGTCTCATGAAATCTATACTTCAATATCTTAGTTATTTATTACCCGTACTTATTCATCCATTCGCAATTTTTTCTGGTAGCTCAGAATTTTCGACGATTATGTCAGTTGGTAATACTTCTCCGTGCATAATTGTGGGAGCTAACTGTGGTTTTACCACAAAAATGAATCTAAGAAGGTAACCGTATCGGTGCTTTCAATCATTCTGTGCATGCATTTAATTGACGCACTGTACGTAAATTCAGGATGTTTGAAGGGCTTATAATAGGTGGAATGTAACTCTTAAAATGAGATGTTCGATCCACTGAAGCTTGTGGTAGTTAACTTTGTACAGGGAATGCGTCTACAGTATATATGTCAACTTTGGGCACTACCAGACCTTATGTATAGTATCGTACCGTTTTGGATCAGTTCGTATTTTTATAAGTTCTCCTAAGTCTGAGTACTGCAAGTCTCACCTCTTCAAGAAGCTCCTCGATGCGTTGAGAGCCGTCTGTAATCTAGGCAACTTCGATAGCGTATCGGGCTAGAAACTCTGCATCTCAGACAGCCGCACCCTCAGCGTCAGTGAACGCCTCGAATGAATTTAGACGCGTTATTTTCAGTCAAGCTGCTCAGCTACTCGCCGTCCTTGCTAGTGGTCTTTACTCGCTTATTTCAGGCCCTCAAGCTTAATTTCCTGGGTTCAATTTCCTCCCCGTAATTGGCGATGAGCAAGTTGTGAATGAATTTGATCATTCACCCAAAACCTGTAATTTCCCAAAGGAGAACGACCAAGGCCCAGTTGTGTGGTATCGGTGCAAAGTCAAAATTCAGGTATTTTAGAGCAGCATCAGGTTTATCGTTCTTATCTTGCCCAACTTCTGGATGCTTCTCTTTTGTCCGTAATTGCGGACTAATTTGCTTCAAACTGAACAATTGCTTGCTTTTTATGAACAACATACAGGATGGGGCAAAATGCATTGACGCGCTTGCTAGTTTTATAGAAGCGAACTAAAACAACGAATGAAGAATAACAGTTTATATTTTTTTGGATCTTAATAAAACAAAGTCGCATTTCACCTACATATATTTATATAAAAAACGTAAGATTAAAAATACTATTTCTTATTTAATCAATGGTTCTGGATTATGGTGATTTAGTTGAAAAACACGAGTTCCAATTCGTACTGTACGAGAGACATTCCATAGCTAGACTAAGGAAATGCTCATATCTCTTGATGGCCATATCTCGTTGTTGTGGGCCACCGCGCACACTACGTCTGCTGACACTACTAGGCAAGCCGGTTGTGTTGGGAGAATGAAGGGAATGTATGAACGTGAGACTTGCAGTTCATCTTAGAGGTGGATGATCATTATCACGTATTGAAATATAATTCCATAATTATTGAATATTATGACATGAAGAATATTTTTATACTGTCCGTTGCTATTATGTATGTGTACATATGGTTATTAAAACAGCTGTAACTGGTATAATAGCCCATTTGAAATCCCATAGAACCATGTAAAATGAATATTACGCGATAAAAATATGCATGAGGAGTCTATATGCATAAACATACACTCCTCGTCCCTCGAGAACCTTCACTAGACGATTTTCCATCGATGTTGTCAACCTTGGGGTCATAGAACAATCTGTGTTCATACAACTCGTTTCAATTTCATTTCAGAGTTAATTTTTGCTTGCGTACTTGAGATCACCGCGATGTCTCCCAGATTTGGAAATGCTCGAACAATCGCGACGGAATTGAGGTCCATGGAGCGCAGAGACCACTCTATCAATCGTTCTTTTACAAAATATTTCTTGGGTAAATATTCCTTTGCAAGGCGTGAAGCATGACTAGGAGCATTTTCATGTATAAAATGGCAGTTCTACTTGGAACTCCTTATTTGGGAGAAATGACAAAATCAAAAATGCAGATTCCGTAAATCCATATATAACTTCAGTTCAACTTTAACTCATTTTGGAATTAGAAACGGTCGTACTAACCTGCGTCCGCCACCGGCGGCCTGTAGCATCGCACTCTGCCTCTCAGCTTGCGTGAGAACCGCATTCCGGCCATCAAAATCCATCCTCTGGCCAACCATGTGGACCGTCCAGGGTAACCCTTCACGCATCTGGGATTGTAGCCTTCAAATATAACCCTTCCTGCGAGTTCTGCAGCTTCCTCACTGCAATAAATAACTTGTAAAGACAAGTGATGCGCTAAATATTTATTTTATTCATAATGTCGAATTCAAGAAGTCCTCTAAAACAGACTTTGGCAACATCGTTTGAGACAGTGTAGACTGGCGGGATTATTATGGGTGATTTTTTTTATTCATAAAATTTTTAGAATAAAATGGAATCCAGGATACGATTTGTATATCCTCACATTTATTATCTCTAGCTTATTGCGTGTGAACTGGTGTAGACGGTTACAAGCGATTAAGCAGTCGAACGAACAATCAAGATGATTTGAGTTTAAATTGTATTGATTGCACATACCCGTTTGCTCATTTTTTTATTCCTAAAAATATTTTTCGTTTTTAGCGCATATCTGTCGGTCATCTGTACTCATGGCTGCAGGTTTACGTTTTTCGTTTTCAAGAGCTGTTGTTCAAGTTTTTTAGCTTCTAATAGTGTTAACGTTTTCAGATTTTTGAGGCTCACATCGCTGCTGTTCTTTGCATATCGTACTCACAATAATGGTCTTCCTAACCTGTTAATTTCTTATGAAGAAAATGGAATCCAGGATGAGATCTTTTGTTAATAAGGCAGCTTCCTCGCTCTCATTGTAACCCATATCTAAGTCTCCATTACTCGCATTGTACGATTTTATTACATTAAAGTTAGTGCACGCAGGGGCAAGTCAGTAAGCAACGTCATCAGAATTTGACGTTTAGATAGAGATAGTTCTGCCCTCGAAAACAGTTCTGCACAACAATTTGAAAGCTTGTAGAAATTTAAACTAATCTCAGAATAAGTTCCTGAATTATCTCAAAACATGTACGCATAGATAGGTACATAGAGGATCCTCTCCAGGGACTAAGAAGTACCTGCAACAATCAAAATGTAGCTCTGATGACAAAGCGTGAGAGAACCAGACAGAGGAGATAAGGGCACTTTGAGACGCTGATACTGTAGTGCGGGCACCGTCGCTAAAGATCACTCGTATCAGTGGCTACATTTGTCGTGCTAGACTCAGAGCATGTCATTTGGCGAGGTTTACTTTGAGAGACGGCACGAAGTATCACTTGGGCATTTCGCTCTGCATCGCTGTGACCAAAACCGCTATGGCACAAACCCTACGTAGAAAATCCATTACCCAAAATATGCTTTCTAGGAAACTACAGAGGTTCACAGAAAAAAATTGTACCTCGATTCCCATAGTATGATGTTTACATTTGGGAAAAGAATCGTAGATGAAGAAGGAGAGTCGGTGTCCATTTTAAAATTAGAAATTGGTTAATGTTCGTTAAGATTCTTGTCCCTATTTACGAATCATCAGTCAAACAATTCAATTGAGAACACCAAAAATTATATTTCCGAAGACAAAGCACGACGCACACCTCGATCACGGAACCAACTAGTTACTCTTGGCTGTTTACTAAGTTATGTTTAAAAAAATCGCAAAGAACAAAAGGAAGCAGCAATAAGCCGAGCTGTCAACATCTGCAGTGGGTTGATGCTGGCGAGTGTGGCGTGTCTGCCTTGTCGGTTTGAAAAAACAGATCGACAATCAGTGTGTTCCTGCATCGCCTTTGTTTGGCTGTCAAATCTTCCCAAACTTTTGCGCAGATCAGAACTCAGAAGCGCCCTGGAGGGTGTTGATATCGTGTATTTTTGTACCTGAGAATCGATTATTTTGAGGCAAACCAAACTCGTGTCAAAATAAGTCATGTCACTGCGTCTAAGGTGAATTATTTTCTTATTATCACGCATTGTGACTCTTGAAATTATTTAATTGAATATCATTACGTACATAAAAGAACAGTTTGAGATCTTTTCCTCCAATTAAATGCTCGGCGGTATCGAAAAAATGAGATATAATTCTAATAGTTAATCGAATTCGCTTTTGCAGTACAGATTTATTTTACGGAAATATTTCTTCAGAGTGATCGATTTAAATTCCACTTCTATAATTTCAAGAACTTATTATTTCTACAGACCATCGGCCATGCTTCCACAGGTGGATGATTTTGTCTTGGGATAAGAGATGACGGTCTTGCATGGTTTACCGAGAACTGTCCCCTACAGTAGCCTGTATGCTTTTGAAGAGTTTTTTGTCCATTGCTCAGTTGATTTTGGGCCCATTGTCAGAGTCCTTCCCCTGTGCACGCGGTATTTTTGTACCCAAATTGCCGCTCGTAGTTTTCAGTTATCAAGTTTTGTACACGTGTATTTTGTTTTAATTTTTTCGTGTGATGGCTGCAATTTTATAATCCGTGTTCTATATGATCTATAACATTCTCATTAGATGGTCGCAATTTTGTAGCCCATGTTCTATGCACGGTGTTAGGGAGAAAGAGGTACAAAATTTCACACCTACCAGATAGTGGCAAACTAAACACGGTTGCCTCTATGAAGCTCTGCGAACAATGTTTGATCTTCAAGGTATTGAATGAAAACGTTTAGACAGATAAGTTTTAGATTGTTCCAGATCACGCATCAAAGTAACTTCTTGCTTAATCTATTTGTTGCTGTGCGTTCTCTATTGTGTTTTGGCGCTGGCAACATGAACCGCTTAAAAAACGCCTAAATGGCAGACATGCACCTTGTTTATGGTGCTGTTAAGGGTAACACCAGACAAGCACCCAGGCTATACCAAGAGCGTTTTCCGAGCCGTTACATACCTGGTCATAGAATGTTTCCAAATTTACACCAATGGCTACGTGGCAACGGGAGTTTTGAAATAAACCGAAGAGATGGTGGTGGTCAGACCATTTTCATCGTAATCCAAGAGCGCAGCGATGTGGGCGGGGGAAACTAAGAATAATTTCTGTGAATTAAATGTATAAATAAATTATTTGGGGCGGTTGTGTTTTAAAGTTTCTTCCTTTCAAACATTAAACAGCTATTATCTCGAACACCAATTTTTTCTCGCAAAGTTTCTTATAGGCTAAAGTGTTTAGTTTGCCACTTTCTGGTAGGCGTGAAACGTTGAACCCCTTTTTTCCCGATACCCTGTGTATTGTATATTATTTTATTAGATGGTTGCTATTTTGTAGCTCATGTTTTTATATTCTGTGATATTTTTATCAGATGGTCACAATTTTGGAGCCTGTTTTCCATGCAATCTGTAATATTTCACCCTGGCAGACGAAAGTTATTTTGAATGACGACTTAATCCTTAATTTCACGGTAACTTGCCTCAGTAGGCTTGGAAACTCGAATGATGCAAGGCAGCAAGGCCTCTTGATGCTCAACTAGCTTAGTTAGAGGACTTAAATGGGATGAGATAATTCTGATGGCTTCTGCAAGTTGAACGACGCAGCCAATGTACAGACCGACAATTGATTCAGCCACCACCGATATTCGCTGCATGAAGAGCCCTATAGCGCTTTTTTCGTTTGTGTTTAGGCGACTGTGTTATCAAACGTGTTGTGTAACGCTTCATGATGCAATTCATATTTTATTCCTGTATATGGTGGCATTCGATGAAGCCTGCTAACATATGTTCCAGCGACAGCTCTTGGGTGCTCAACTGACGTGCAGCGCAAACAGCAAATACACGCATGGTGGAACCCTAGTTTAGCGCCTGCACGTGCAATTGAACAAATGATAATTAGAACGAATGTTTCACTTCAGCCATTTCTGAATGATGTGCGATCATTTCAGTACATCACAGTACGGGCTGAAATTAAATTAGGCTGAAAAACACAAGCGCTGGAAAAGAATCTTGAGCGTTTGTTATTCAAATGATGAATTTGGAGTATTTGAATTTTCTGTTGTAATACTGGAATTCAGGATCCGTGAAAACAGACAGATGCATGCAATAGAGCAGCCGCCAATAACGTTCGAAATAAAAATAAGGCGAAAACTATTTGTTACGGAAGAAGACAGCTAAAATTCCTCGTTAACTTACCCATTTCTCTGCGTAGAAAGAGTAACTTTTTATCAAGATTTCGTATCAGTTCAAACTAAAAACAAATCAGTTTCTTGACGTCAAAACAGAGAACAGACATCATTCATTTTTTTGGTAGATCTGGAACCGAAAACTTGCTTCCGTGGACGTTGAGGTCATCTCAGACCGAGAGGAGGATTTTTCTCCTCCGTCCGCTGCGTGAGTTACAGCGAGTCGCGGCTCCCAGAAACTCGGTAATATTTTTGCTCCACGGCGCTTTTTTGGGCGAGGGTTTAGAAATTATCTTTCGCGCCGTTGACATTTTGACCGTTTCAAGATTCATTTAAGTGCTCTTCTCATACGTCGGGCAGCTAGCGCTAGTTTAGGGCGCCAATTCTTATGATGTTTATATGGTTATAGGAAAATTTTGATCTCATTGCTCTGCGATATTTGTTTTTTTGTTACGATGTATAAATACATGCATCAGACTTTTAAATCTTTCGATGACCACTGAGAATTTTGATCGATTTTCTACTAATATGAAAGATGCATTTCGAAATTTGAATTGGGATTATGTCACTTTCTTTTATTAAGCTAAGTTCATTATTTGAAGAATAAAGCTTTACTTTTTGTTTTCCCTACAAAGATTTCTCCATATTTAGCTCAGTATCGGCATTACTGATAATACTTTTATTGGTACATAAATTATATGAGATTATTGGTCATGCAACGTTGAAATTGAGTAAGGAATTAACCGTTTCTCCTGTGTTGACGATTTACTCTACCCTGTATGGGGCTGTGTTCACGCGTAAAGCGCACTATTTTTAAATAGGTTTAAAAAGTTGATGCATGTTCAATAGAACTCGTCGAGGTGATTTTAAGTTAAAGAGATGCACAGCATTTCATATTTTTAAAACAATTGACGCTTATTGTCATGATGTTGTGACAATTTATACAGACGCTACCAAAATGAAATGTTTTGTACGGACACGCTACCAAGATGACACGTTTTGTACAGACACGCTTCCAAGATGAAATGTATTATACAAACACGCTACTAAGCTGAAATGTATTATACAAACAAGCTACTAAGCTGAAATGATTTATACAGAAGCACTTCTTAGCTGAAATGATTTATGCAGACATCCTACCAAGTTGAAGAAGAAATGACTTCGCGAGAAGATGCCCATTGCTCGGTTCGTTAGCGTTCACTTGTAATTTCCCACCTAAGACAAATATTCTGTTATCTGACTGCATTTAGTGAGTGGATATTGGCGTCAATTAAGAATAAATTCTAATGTATATATTAAACAAGCTTGTAAACGTCTTGGGTAACTTAACTTCATTTTCTTGCAACAATGCCTGCTACCGTTATTCACGAGTCACGCCATCAATTGCTCTGCTGTTTGTAAAGATTACCTTCAGATTTTTAAATACTATGAACCGAGAACTTTTTTCTTGTAATCACGAAGCCTGCATTGAAATTCCGTTGAGTTTCATGGGCATCTGCACCCTAAAATATGACATATTAGAAGAAACAACCCGAAGGTTTTATCACGCGCACTTGATTGTCGCGACCTAAACTTAATCATCGTTTGCATTGAATCCTGAGCAACATTCCTGTATAGGAGGCTGAAACGAGCCCAGCAGCACCTGAGCGCTGCTACGAGATACTACACCAAATCAGCGTCACCAGAGCTGTCTGTCGCACTCACGCTGTTGAGCACTGGTCCACCCACACTGGTGTGGTGCTTGCTTTTAACCCTTTAACGACCGAATCATCTTGGGACTTAAGCTACTTTAAGCATTGCACGAAAAATTAGCTTAAGCCATATACGTACATATATGGACAATGAGGCTGCGATTAGCCTTTAGGAAAAACAAGCAGCATCTTTTTGAAACGGAACCTCGTAGTCTGTGAGGTATCAAAGCGTTACGTTAATAACTGTCGCCTTCTGTTGTTCTAGTTCGTACTGGTAACTGTAACATCCTTACTGGTCTTTTAAACTTTAAAGAGGTTCACAAGACCAATTCTTTGTTGTATTTTCTCCTATTTAAGTTGGCATTTACCTATTTTTTTATTTTTATTCCAGTATGTATTTATATCTAGTTCTGATTTGTATTTTTGTTACTATTCACTATTCACTACGATGATGTTACTCTTCTTATCGAAGTCTTTCTATTCATCAATAACTATAGTGAAGCAGTAGTTATAATATGACTTTATTGGTTTGATATCGTTCGAATAGAATTATGTACGTCATTACCTACCAGCAGAGATTCAATTTCGACGGATCAACAACTCAGGTCGTGCCTCCTGCGAGGCTAGAAGGTCGTAATATTCTGTTATTCATTTCATGAACCGTAACTTCAAGACTAGGCCGCAGCCGCAAGTTGTGTGATTGAGTATTGCATTCTAGTGCATTTTATCACGAAATAACCAGCACAGACTGATATGCATATATGTACTGTAATTTTCGAGAATCTTCTGGCGTTTTTATTTTTTAATTCTGTTAAATGATTTCTGTATAAGTAGCCCTCATAGCAGTTCTCCTTATATCGACGTGAAACTGTCGTATATAGTGACGTTATTTCTGCTAAAATACTAAACGAATTGTCAGATTTCGAAAATCTCCGAAGCGTCACTTGTACTGTACGGAATACTGCACGAGGTCTTGAACACCACTTCTTGCTCTGGGCTAATGCGCAGGTCATAATCAGAACAGGTCTCCTCTCTTAACGCACGGTATTTTGAGCCAGGGCCGCATACCCTCTTCTCGAGCAGGCCCGCATCGGACACCTTCTAGTTTGAAATTGACGCTAACGAGTCTCGTGTACCTCTCAATTGTCGTTAGGTTTGCCATTATAGCAGTAAATGTAGAGCGCACAATTCAATCCGCTGGTCAATAATGTTTCGAGAGAATAAGATAAAATAGTTCCATTTGCTATTAAGCACTGACGGGACTACTGGTCTGTAGTCCTACTTGTTCAATACTTGTTGAATCCGTTACCGATGCTCTCATGGTTGAAGCTACGAATAATAAATGGCATGGTGAGGGTAAAGAACCATATGAATCATTTTTGCATGGCACATACCGACTACAAAGTAAAATTAAAACACAATCTGACGTGCATCGTTGTTCAGCAATGTTTTATCTACAGAGTAATCAGCGCTATCTTTGATCGGCAATATCACGTTGGCAGTTTATTTTTTATCTTTCCTTCTAGCATTCTTTCTCTATATGCGTGAATTTCATTCTGTTAACTTGGTAGGCAGCCTTGATCCCCGAATTTCGGAAGTCACTTGCGTATTTTCGTCTCCTAAATATTTACCGTCGCTGTCGAACGGCGTCGTGATCATAAACTTGGTCTTTGGAGATGAGCGGCTCATTCATTCTCTTTCATGGCCGGATCTTCAATCAGCTTGCATGATCTTCATTTATATGTTCTTCCCAATGGAGTTGGATGCAGTCATTTTCAGCGCTCCGTTCATTGGGAGGTGTGCAAGATTCGGTGGCCCGACTAGACCACATCAAGTATGCGGATAGTATAGTGTCTGTCCTCCTCACCTTAACTCAGGAAATTAGCTCTCCTCGGCGACTGGAAATGAACTTATGATATGAACTTAGGGTGCATTTGAAATGATCTTGTAAAATTAACTTGTAGAATTTGCTGTCCTCAGCGATGAGCCTCGCTTCAGCATCAACTGCTCACCGCACGGCTTGGACCTCTTGTTGCGGTAGACAAGATTGAGTTTATGTTTTATTTTTATCGAGTCCTTGTATCCCACGCAACTGATTTCTATGGTATTTTTTCTATCGTGTGAGAGAGACCAGCATATCTTGCAACCGACCTTCGGCTCGATTTTTTTTCAAATTCTTCGTCGCTATATTTTACATTTCCGTTCGAGGTCTGCTTGGGAAGCTCCGTGCGAGCGGGTTCGGTAGTTCAACTGCGTGTGACGTTAGTGAATACGAATCATAATAACCATAATAATGTTATATTGTGACATAGATGGTGCAAACAACAAAGTTCATGAGGCTGTAATAAAACGGAGGCTGAGACGAATTTTATTATATGTAATAGTAAACACAGAGTTTTCACTTCTAAAGCTGAAAGCCATTCGCCCACGGTTGAGGGTATTATTGAGGGGAAATGCACATTCTTCCTGTGGTCAAAAATCGATATCGATTATTGAGATTCATAACCGTCATCGATCGTTGTTCTACCAATCTCAGATGATGGTTTCTCATGGTTTCTATGTATACTCTGTGGTGTGTATTCTTGAGCTGTTGTGAGCAAGGGAGTTATGTGTAGCGGCCATTCTCTGGCCACTGCGTTGGATCCCGGCAGCGCGACATGATCCCAGGAAACTCTTTTTGCCGACCCATGTGCCATGTTTCTTGGATTTGTTTCTGGCGCGGCACAAGTTCGGGGTCACGTCATCACCTATTATTTAAGCCTGGAGCTAACGATCGTAAGTTTCTGAAATTTCGTCGCCAGTCCTTCTATTTCTCAGGCATCATTTCTATCAACATAGAGCTCGGGCTACCCTGGCTTGGCTTGGTCTACTGTTTTACCCTGGAATCTTAACGAATGTTTCTTTGTCGGCGTGTGTTGTACAACATGTCGGGATGTTCCTCCGTGATGTTTCTTCTCAAACGCCGTCAACGGATTAACTACGTTTTAATGTACGCCAAGAGCTCTATTTTTAATCTATCATATTATGACACACACTATGCCATAATTTTCAATACACAGTTTTTGAGTCTGCGTTTCACTAATTCCTGATTTAGTGTTATGTGTCCAAAAACTTTTCCTATAAAGAGTCAAGTTAATTTTTATTTTGTAAGATATTGGAGATCACATAAATATAACATGAGTTTACTGGTGAAGGTTACACAAGCTCGAATTCAAATAGTAGAAGCATATAGTTTTTATAAATAATTCAAAAGTGATTTTAAGATGCTTGAAATGCTGTAATTTTTTAATTTTTAGAAAGGAAGCATTTCGATACAATGTTTTCCTTTATAATAATAATAATACAAATAATGAGTCAGTAATCGATACGGTTTGGAAAATACTTATTTTATTCCTCATATTAATTTACTGAGCGCAGTTGCTGCTCATTACACCTAATTTAAGTCATATTTCTCTTTTTTTTAGTAAAAAAAGTTATTATTTTCTTTGGTGTTTGTGCATTCGGCGAATCGGATGGGCGTTGGTAGGGAATTCCCATTGAGGAACGCCAGTCCCATTGAAAGGCGATTCATTAGTCAGACATTCAAGCCAAGCTCGAAACTCCAACAGAATTCTGAGACGCTTGCAGCCTCCACGTTACTTCTACCATTCGTGTGAAGTTGACATCGTGCAACTTTCTGATGTTCAGCAGCAAGCGTTTCCAAATTAGCGAGGGGTCATGACTTACATTAATTTCTGAAAATGAACTTAATGAAAGATGTTACTTGTTTCTGTGGGTTAAAATGATTGCGTTTGCATTTGCTTGCTGGTTTCATATACGCATGTATGTGCTGCAGAGTTGCTGGACTTTTCTATTTTTTTCTTGCTTGAGAAATGCTCTTTTGCTTTTAAATTCTTATGATTGAGGGAGGGAGATTATAAAATTTCTTTGGTTGACAAAAAGTCAATTGATGTAATAATAACGGCATGAAATTTTTGATCGGCCAACCTCACGACCGAGACTTTTTGAAACTTTTTTGAATGTAGCGTTTTCGATTCGCTCACAAAATTTCTTAAACTCTGATTTCTGACCGTGCAAACTGAGACAATAAAATAAACGTGTGTTGTATAAAGTTAAAAGTTCTAGTGTTATGGCTTCCATTTCATGATCCCCCTGAATTCTCCTCAAAGTATCCAGGAACATTTTCTGCCATGCCTATCAGTATGAAATTCCTAGACGTCAAAGCGTATAACTTGGCCAACTTATACTAGAGGAGCGAGTGGAAAATTCGCACCCTGGTAGCCTAACTGGCCGCCATCAGGTAGCGAGCGATGGTGTAGGCCACCGTCAGGTAGCGAGCGATGGTG